>CAJNAG020000008.1:272500-277500 GCA_905220545.2 Melitaea athalia
GCCCCTATACCCAGTTCCGACGATCGATTTGCACGTCAGAATCGCTACGGTCCTCCATCAGGGTTTCCCCTGACTTCGACCTGACCAGGCATAGTTCACCATCTTTCGGGTCCCAGCATCTGTGCTCAGAGCGCGCCTACATTCACGGATTGGAAACGAGACGCCTCGGGAGTGCGAGAGATCGATCGAGACCGACGCTCCATCCTCCCTGAGCGCGCGGTTTAGCGCGCGCCTTCACTTTCGTTACGCCTTTCAGTTTTACGTTAAATAATCTCAATGACTCGCACACATGCTAGACTCCTTGGTCCGTGTTTCAAGACGGGTCCTGCGAGTGCCCGAAAATGAATCATCGCAGACGGATACGCGCACAGTCCGAGACAGCACGGCTGCGACGACAGCAGCGCCGCGTCAACGTCCGCACTCGGGCAGGACGTCGACATTGTACGGCGTTCGCTTGCGTCGGGCCGGACGCGCGCGAGGCGCGTGCGCGATTCGTATAAAAGTACGATTTTGTACTACCGTCCGACGGCCGGTCGGCCACCGTCACGGTCCAATAGCAGTGCGTTAACACGACGACTGGACTCCCGAACGGCGCTTAGACCGACATCGAACGGGTCGCGATGCATTACTTAGAGAGAAGTGCACGCCGTCGACGGACGTCGACGGACGCGACCCGTGCCGCACGACACACCCGCTAGGGGAGGTGTTCGACATCGAGGCGCGCGCCCGTACGCCGTCGAATGACGATGAATCTCTCCGTTCGTTCATTCGAGTTTCGCAGGTTTACCCCTGAACGGTTTCACGTACTCTTGAACTCTCTCTTCAAAGTTCTTTTCAACTTTCCCTCACGGTACTTGTTCGCTATCGGTCTCGCGGTAATATTTAGCCTTAGATGGAGTTTACCACCCACTTAGGGCTGCACTCTCAAGCAACCCGACTCTGAGGAGTGTACCTCTCGCCGTCTCGCTCCGTCGCTACGGGCCTGGCACCCTCTACGGGAAAACGGCCCCGTTCAAGACGAACTTGGACAGGAGTGGCGACGACGAGAAAGCGATACCTCCCGAACACCACATCTCCCGCGATCGTTACAACCGCGGGATTCAGTGCTGGGCTATTTCCTGTTCGCTCGCCGCTACTAAGGAAATCCTGGTTAGTTTCTTTTCCTCCGCTTACTAATATGCTTAAATTCGGCGGGTGATCCTCCCTGATCTGAGGCCAACGATAAAAAAAACGAGGCAGACGCGATATCCGTCGACGCGACGGCGCCGAAGGTACGCCGAGACGGGTCTAATGCCCCGTCTTCGGCGTCTGAGTCGGCGTCGACGCGCTCTTCGGACGTCGAGTCCGCCTACCGAAAACACGACAACACTCGTGGGCGTGTCGTGCCGTCTCGTTCGTGAGCAAGATACATCGACGCGTGTGCGTATATATTGTTTCTACATGCATTATAGAGCGGCGATCTCCAAGTACTGCGACGTCGCCGCATCGCTCTCCGTTTACCGTCGATATAGAAGCGCGTATATCGTTCTTTTGATCAAACGATAGGCGCGACGTCACCGAAAGGACGGAGAGACGCGGGACGTCGTCGTCTTTTGAGACGAGAACGCCGAGCCGCGCTTACGTACGCGAGAGCATATCCGCGAGACGGAATCCCTCTCGCATCGACGTAAACGCTATATACATACATGTATATGCAATGTCGCACTTCGCTCCGTATCGTACATGAACAATATTTAAACGGACCGAAGTCTGATAAGCGCGCTCGAACGCGCTTACCGACCCACGGATACCGTCATATGTACAAGCATAAATTAATACATTTACGTAATGTACAGTGTGATATATATATTTATACAGCCGGCCCTCAGACAGGAGTGGTCCTGGATGTTTCTCCACGGACCGCAATGTGCGTTCGAAATGTCGATGTTCAAATGTGTCCTGCAGTTCACACTATGACGCGCAGTTAACTGCGTTCTTCATCGACCCGCGAGCCAAGTGATCCACCGTCCAGGGTAATGGTTTAGCGTGTTATTGTAAATTTTTTTTTTTTTTTAACATAAAAAAAAAAAAATAGAAAAAAAAATATATATATATATGATTTCAAAGATGTACGGTCGTGCACCGCGTAACGGTGAGCGCGACTTTTTTATTTTTGTTTAACGTCACGACGACTCGAACGCGCTATGCTAGACGCACAGAGCGATAGAGAGAGGCCAAGTGACGTATGATATTTTATGATAGATATCAAAAATATCATAATCGACGATCGCGACGCGAAAGACTGACGATAAAATTCGAAAGTTTCGCATCGTACATCACGCCGAAAACGAAGGATCGTGACCCGAAGCCGCTCCCGCAAGAGCGGTCGACGTCGCACGATCTCCGATACCGCGTAATTTTTCATCGACGATACGACTCTTCGTTACGACCGTATTTTGAGTCTCCTCCCGGCCTTCGGTTCGGCGCGCACGACGGACGCTGTCGCTAGATACGATAGAGAGCGAGTCGCTCGAGTCTCACGCTACGCGACGATCCAACGGTACGATAATGAATACGATTTCGGAGGGCGACGTTGACCGCGCACGAAACCACAACGACCGATCACTCGTCGGGAGTCGCCGAGGATAGCGTCTCTATACGAAATCGCATCGCACGTCACACGTCTAATAGACTCGCGGCGCGGATTCTTACCGGTCTGCGTCTATCATGAACGTGATCGTGTGCACATTACGAAGTCGCTCGATGTCGCTTCCGAAGCTTCTCGCTCAACATGTGACGGCGCGGTCTCGACATGCTCGATAACATCTAGTCCGAGAACCGATCATTCAACGTAACCGTCGTTTGATGCGATCGTACCCGATAACGTTTCGGACTCGCATGCTAGCTCGTCTAGATCGTAAAAGTTTCGCTACAGCGCTGCTGCGCTTCGTCCCGATATCCGAGAACGAGAGACTAGTTCGTTCGAACGGTCGATACGACGAGATATCATCGTTTATTATTATTATCTCTATTAGCGTTACTACATATCGTAAAAAACGTCACGCACGAAAGTCGTGATGTCGCACAATACGTAATTTCGTTAATGATCCTTCCGCAGGTTCCCCTACGGAAACCTTGTTACGACTTTTACTTCCTCTAAATGATCAAGTTTGGTCAACTTCCCAGCAACGCCGACGGCCGTGAAGCCACCGCGTGTCGGTCCGAAGACCTCACTAAATCATTCAATCGGTAGTAGCGACGGGCGGTGTGTACAAAGGGCAGGGACGTAATCAACGCGAGCTTATGACTCGCGCTTACTAGGAATTCCTCGTTTATGGGGGATAATTGCAAACCCCAATCCCCAGCACGAAGGAGTTTCAACGGGTTGCCCGGGCCTCTAGGCCAGGGAGAACATGCTGATTCCTTCAGTGTAGCGCGCGTGCGGCCCAGGACATCTAAGGGCATCACAGACCTGTTATTGCTCAATCTCGTGCGGCTCGAAGCCGCCGGTCCCTCTAAGAAGAATTTTAATACGCCGCCAGTGAGTTGTCCGACCGAAATCGGACACACCTAAATGACGACGCCTATTTAGCAGGCTAGAGTCTCGTTCGTTACCGGAATTAACCAGACAAATCGCTCCACCAACTAAGAACGGCCATGCACCACCACCCACCGAATCAAGAAAGAGCTGTTAATCTGTCAATCCTTCCGGTGTCCGGGCCTGGTGAGATTTCCCGTGTTGAGTCAAATTAAGCCGCAGGCTCCACTCCTGGTGGTGCCCTTCCGTCAATTCCTTTAAGTTTCAGCTTTGCAACCATACTCCCCCCGGAGTCCAAAATCTTTGGTTTCCCGGAAGCTGCCCGCCGAGCCATTGTAGTAACGTCGGCGGATCGCTAGATGACATATTTACGGTTAGAACTAGGGCGGTATCTAATCGCCTTCGAACCTCTAACTTTCGTTCTTGATTGATGAAAACACCTTTGGCAAATGCTTTCGCTGATGTTCGTCTTGCGACGATCCAAGAATTTCACCTCTAACGTCGCAATACGAATGCCCCCAGTTATCCCTATTAATCATTACCTCGGAGTTCTGAAAACCAACAAAATAGAACCGAGATCATATTCTATTATTCCATGCACGAAATATTCAAGCGGCATTTTGAGCCCGCTTTGAGCACTCTAATTTGTTCAAAGTAAAATTGTCGGCCCACCTCGACACTCACCGAAGAGCACCGCGATAGGATTTTGATATTGAACCGGCGTTTTACCGCCGGCTCACCGACGATATGCTCCGCAGACGTGTCGGTATCACCGCGGATGCGGTGCACCGGCAGCGCGGCGCACAAATGCAACTACGAGCTTTTTAACCGCAACAATTTTAGTATACGCTATTGGAGCTGGAATTACCGCGGCTGCTGGCACCAGACTTGCCCTCCAATTGTTCCTCGTTAAAGTATTTAAAGTGTACTCATTCCGATTACGAGGCCTCGAAAGAGTCCCGTATCGTTATTTTTCGTCACTACCTCCCCGTGCCGGGAGTGGGTAATTTGCGCGCCTGCTGCCTTCCTTGGATGTGGTAGCCGTTTCTCAGGCTCCCTCTCCGGAATCGAACCCTGATTCCCCGTTACCCGTGACAACCATGGTAGTCGCAGAAACTACCATCGAAAGTTGATAAGGCAGACATTTGAAAGATGCGTCGCCGGTACTGGACCATGCGATCGGCAAAAGTTATCCAGATTCATCAAAATTAACGACTTCGGACGAGAAGCCCTCCGTCGATTGGTTTTGATCTAATAAAAGCACTCATCCCATCACTGGTCAGAGTTCTGATTGCATGTATTAGCTCTAGAATTACCACAGTTATCCAAGTAACTGAGTAAGATCTAAGGAACCAAAACTGATATATTGAGCCATTCGCGGTATCGCCTTAATACGGCTTGCACTGAGACATGCATGGCTTAATCTTTGAGACAAGCATATAACTACTGGCAGGATCAACCAGGGAGCTAACACACGATTATC
>CAJNAG020000009.1:0-229027 GCA_905220545.2 Melitaea athalia
AGTGTACCGGAGCACTCCAAGGTGAATGTGACTCTTGTATAATATTATCCTTTAGCATTTTGTCTACATGTTTTTTAATTTCTTTAGCTTGTGTTGGTGGTAACCGATGTGCTTTAATGTTAATCGGGTCTTCGTTCTTTGTTCTGATACAATGTTTAACTTCATTGCTAAATGATAATGGAATGTTTTCGCAATAAAATATATCTTTATACTCCCTACATAATTTTTCTATGATATTTTTTTCCTCTTCATTCATGTGATCCAATTTTATTTTTTTTAAGTTGTTCTCCAATAGACTCTCTGTGTTATTTGGATCGTTCGTAAAATTTAAGTTTATAAACTTCTTATTTTCGATATACGGTTCTACTTTAAAAGGTGCAATAATGGTTAAAGTCTGTTCTTCTTCGGTAGAGTTTTGTATGACGGTTGATGCGAAACCGTTCACACAGTTAACTAATGCAGCGGGCATTCGAATCCCTTCAGAAAATTGTTGAAAATCTAATATCGCTTCGCCCTGCTTTAAATTAACTGGTAAATTGACCTTTAATTCGCAACGTGGAGGTAAAATATATGTTTCTTTCATCGGTGATAAGGTATTAGAATATATAATAGGAATAACAGTGTTGTTCGTAATTAAACTTAAGGATTTCATGTCGATAGAGGCAATCAAGTAATTTTAACAAGTCACTTCCTATCAAGCCATCATATCTGTCATCTACACTATATATATAAAATTTATGTCTTAGATTACTCTTAAAAAATTTTCGGTAATTGAATATAAACGACTTCTCCGTGTTTACTCGTTGCATGAGTACTAATCACTTCGAATGTTTCGTTTTGCTTAAAATCGCTGAAAAATTTATTCGCTAATTTAGGGCTTATAAATGACCTAGTACTACCTGTGTCTAACATGAAAAATGCTCTTAAATCTGGTATGAAAATATGAGGGAGGTTGAGTAATTTTGTGCAATTAATTTTTATTTTATCGATTCCGCTGAGGCCCTTATGTAAAAATTTTCAACCGTATTTTCATTATTTTCGTTACATTCTCGCGAGGAAACAAGGTTGTAGATTATTATTATCGATATAATTAACTCGACGCGAACTAGCTGTCCTCATTGTAACGTCAGTATTATTTCCTGACGTCGTAGGTGTTGGGAAAGAACCAAACGTAATTGTCCGCAAATTGCTGACGTTGTTGCTGAGGCGACGAGCGAGGTGAGGTATAATTAAATGAATTTTGTCTAATATTACGAAATTGTTGAGAATTATTCCGTGAATCATTAAAATTATTATTAGTATTTGTTCCTCTACGGTTATCGATCTGATTATATGATTGGCTAGGGCTATTATAATTCGGTTTAAAGTTTTGATTTGGTCTCGAATTCCTGCTATCATAGACTGTCTGAAAGTTTTGTTCTTCCAGTACAGTCTTAAGAGCGTCCTCTAATGTCGAAACTTGTCGTAATCTAACGAGCCTAACTAAATAATACGGCAAGTTATACAGAAAAACATTCAACGAACTATTATTATATATCGCTTGTTTCGCCTGTCGTAAGTTTACGTCATTGACGGTCTCATTAATTTTCGAAAATAAAATACTTCGTATATGTTGTATCCTATGACAAAACTCTAAATAACTTTCGTTTCGGCGAATTTTTAAGCTTTCCAACTCTAAGGCCAAAAAGTCCTCAGACCTGGGGTCCCCAAAGTGCTGATTTAGAAGCAGCTTTAGCTCCTCCCAGCTCGTGATTTGTTCACGTTCCCCTACTAAATTCGCGGCTTCCCCCGTTAATCTACTCGTAACTACATGGAATAAGTATTCGTTTTGTAAATTACCCCCTTGAAATGTACTTAGAATATATTCACATTTTTTAATAAATAATGGTAGTAATCTTGTATCCCCATCGAAGGTGGGAATGATTTTTACCATTTCTACGGGAACCCTTGCAATGTTTTCCATTGTGAATAATAAAAATAGTACAAAAACACGCCAAAAATAATAATAAAAAAATAAAATAAAAATAAAAATAGATTCTAACTAAGTTTACCGACAAGATTTTATTGTACGGCAAACGGTATTGTACCTGAGATGTATATCCTTACAATACAAAAAATAAAGGAAGGGAACAGAGTACAGGAATTGGTGAAAAAGATCTACTCACAGTTGTCCGACTCGTCTCATGTCCTTCCTGGATTTTGCTGGTCCTTGTCCTCTCGGTGTCCTCTTCTTAATATATTTATTTGTTCGGCGATCCCTATCTAACCGTAAAAACGGACGTCTTGTACTGTTACTTGTCTTTGAAAATTTTATCGAATGGACGCAGTAACCCTCTGGTACAGGCTACAGGGATCCTACCGGCTGCGCCAATTAAGTTATGCAGAACACGGAGATTAAAAAATATAATTTATTTGATGAACAGGGACTACAGCTAAGTATTAATTTTAATACAAAAATCATTCTTAATAATTAATTACAGCTATTTATAATAAAATATAAATGTCTATTCAGCTTAATGTAGGTTTGGTGGTGGGAGTGCTGACAAATGATATTTGGCAGGGAGCATCAACCTTAACTCGTTCGAAGGGCGTTAACCTGCGTGACGCTGCGTGTTAGGTTAGGTCAGTTCTATACATCACGGAGAAATTTTAAAAAATGAAAAATCATATTTTGTGACTAAACTACTGGATGGATTTTATTGATTTTTTGGATGTGGGCTTGGAATATCATTACATATACGCTGTTCAATTTATCGTTGTATTATAATCCCCACCCTGTATGTATTTCTACAATACGCAATCAAACAAACAAACACACTTTTCAGCTTTCGAATATTAGTAGATACTGAGGTAGGGCACAGCAGGAAAGCTGCTCAAAATATGGAGCAGCCCGACTGGGGTAGTACCTCGACCTTACAGAATATCACAGCTAAATAACATTACCCTAAAGCAGTGTTGTGTTCCTGTTGATGAGTAAAGGTGAGGCCAAACGCTTCTATTGCTTCTTTGTGACTATTCCTATTCTATCTAGTGCTATGACGCTGCGTTGGCGCGGCGGTCACAGCACTGGATTACGATTGGCTGTTGCGCGGGCGGTTGCGGATTCGATTCCCGCACACGACAACATTTGTATTGGCCATACAGGTGTTTGCCGCGGTCTGGGTGTTTGTGCAGTTCTTGTGGGTCTCCCCACCGTGCCTCGGAGAGCACGTTAAGCCGTCGGTCCCGGTTGTTATCATGTACACCTGATAGCGATCGTTACTCATAGTAGGGAATATATCCGCCAACCCGCATTGGAGCAGCGTGGTGGATTAAGCTCCGATCCTTCCCCTACATGGGGAAGAGGCCTATGCCCAACAGTGGGATATTACAGGCTGAATCGTGAATCGTGAATCGTTACTATTCCTATTTATTGTCATTGCTAGCTGTCCCGGCGAACTTCTTACCGCCTCAGAATTGAATCTATACTAATATGTCGGGGAATCAATACAGATAGTTATTAATGTCGGTACCTGTGGTGTTCATCTACCCTCATTCTATTATTCGAGTCATTCCTTCATGCATAAAAGACCGATGCAACTGCAGCTAAGGCAGTCTTGGCTCTGGCGTGGCGCGGTGCACTTGTGTATCCTGCTAGTAGCTTAACCTCGACTCTTCTAATAGTTAGTTTGTGTACACAAATTAATTGTTACTGATTGGGCAACTCGACCGGTGGTGGTGAGTGCCAATGCGCATTGTGAGGCAGCACTGCCCTAAACCAACACTCGGGTCACAAGTCCCGGGCACTGCGTCGAGTTGTCTCTCTGCCACGCGATAGACGGTACCCGCTCGGTGAGTCCATTGAATACTCTAATCTGTGTAACTATCTTGTGTTAAATTACATTTTTAATTAGACCAGTTCGACCCTCCGCCTTCCTCTCCTCACTTCTGATTCCTACATCAGAAGTGGGATACTGTTCTCGTGCCCACTAAGAGTGTTACTAGTGAGTAATTTATTTCACGATGCCACGAGAATCGCGTTCGCGTAGTCCCCGTTGAATTATCGTGCGGTAGATCGAAGCGCAAGTCGAGTCGTCATCATTTAAACCGATTTAGTAGTAATAGTAACCTGTCTCTTCATAAACTTTTACTGGGTATGACTGAGGAATAGACTAAGTTCAAAGTTAAAAAAAAATATTCAATGACGCGAGCGTAGGTTTTCTTTGTTTGTAAACATATATATTTTTTTATATGTATACGGGGCTTATTTGAAGTGGTTTCTTGTGTGGTGACGCGTAGCACCTCGTCCGGTACATCCGTCGTGAGGTCCGTGTTACGGGGTTAGGTTAGCGACGTGAGGGGCTTCGGGTCTTCCTTTATAAGCGACTGTCGTGGCTGGACCTCTCCTATTTATTATCCGTCTTGCTTTAGTTTCTGTGGTTTCGTGAGCTCTGTAGTGGGTGAGTTGTTGAAGTACAAACCTTTGTTAAGCTTTTCTGTGTGTAATCTAAATTTAATTTGTTCAAGTAAATTTAAAGAAAGTTATTGTATATTTTTGTTTTGTGTCTGTGTAGTTTATATAGCAGTTTGCTCATAATATTGTCGCGTAATGTTGACGTGTCCGTGTCTTTAATGGGCCGTTTCCGTTGTCAACCCGGAGTTAGTGGAGGGTTGGCTTCGGAAGGGCTCACCGTTTTGGGTGTGTCCTTTCAGGGTCCTTGGCGTGGCGTCTGGCGGTCAGCGAGCAAGGTCGCGAACAACCACGTGGCGATACTTTCGGCCAGGGGCCCCACATAACCAGAGGTACCCCTCTCTCGGGACCTGGGTGTAACCCACATATACAGAGGAATCCGCCCCAGGAACTCTCTCTCGGGACCTGGGTGTGAGCGACGGACGGCGGGTCGACCCAGCCATATTTTTTTGGCCCTGGAGGCTTCGAGCAGCCGCGCTCGACCACGTGGCGTGCAAGTGCGGTTTCCGACGTGGGCCGAGGGCCAACCCAAGGACACAGCTAAGTTCAAATTCTCTCTCCACGCCACGATGCAGGAATAAGTCCTTTTTTTGGGATTTCAACCTAAATTGTTACTATAAATATATGGTTATAATAAATTGTTACATGGTGTATTAGTTTTTTTTTTTTTTATCTCTAAATCCAAAATTTAATTTAAATTAGTAGAATTTTTTTAAAATTAATTATCTCTTCTCTTCCTTATGGTCTCGGGTTGGAATGGCGGGCAACTCTCTAATCCCATAAACCATCCTAACTCCGTAGCATCTGGCGCCCAACGTAAATTCTCTAATCTCTAAAATTTATAATTGTTTGTTTGTTCGTAAATTATCTTAGATTATTCTTTTTCTTATTCCTGGCTCGTGGTTTCTCTGGGTTCGGAAACGGTTTTGTCTGTGTGTCTTTATATGTTTTGTGTATCGTGATAAAATTATTACTCTTTATTTTTGTTAATTAAATTTTACTACTGTTTCGTTTAGGTTGTGTATTTATAGTGTGTAAAATATAAATTTAAAATTTAAAGTTAAAATTTCATGTTAATATTCAAAGTTTTATTTAAATTTAAAAGTTTGTACGAGCATAGTCGAGGTTTTTTCATTGTTAATCGATTCTTTGTTAAAATTTTCAGTTTACCTACTTTTGTATTAATTATTTCTTACTCAATAATTTTGCCGTAACTAAATATTTTTAACTACCTTGTATTAACGAATATTTTTGAATACTTTGTACATCTTTATAATATTTTAACATTAATTTAAATCGAACTTTTTTTTTGTTGTTGTTGTACTTTTGCTTCGTTTAAATTTGTAATTGTACTACAATGACTCACCGTATTAAGTTCGATATCGTGCTTATGTCTAAATTAGTTTTGTAATGTTCGGTGGTCATTAGCTAACGGTTCTAACTTCACAAACAATTCATTTATTTTCACTTCCTTATCTGTCGTATTCAAACACATTGTTAATGCTTTGTTCTTGTGAACTTTAACTATACTCGGACATAAATGAACACCTTCTGATATTTTAATTGGTTCCGATATTATGCCTTCCTTTAAATTAGGATTCTCTACAGAAATAGAAATTACTTTTTCACACCTTGGTTCTATGACCAGAAAATTATTTTCATGTATTGTCTCTTTCTCGAAGCTTTGTGGATGAACCTCACAAACACTTTCATTCCTAATATTTTTATCAATCTTTTCATTTTCACATTCCTGTGAGTAAACTTTATACTTTCTTTTACACATATTACTTTCATTGCTTGTTTTATTTTTCGAGACTTGTGACATATCACTTTCATTAAACGTTTCATTTTTCAATACTTGTGGATAAACTTCACAATCGCTTTCAAACATATTACTTCCTTAATCATCATAACACATATTATCACTATTATTGTCTTCGTCACACATTTTATCTTGTAGACTCTTTTTATTCATATTTATTTTCAAATCTTCATGCATAAATTTTATTTGCTCATGCTCAATATTCATCTCTATACCACATATTCTTATTTTACTTTCTTTATAACTTATTATCGAGTCCGTTTTTGACAAGAAGTCGCTACCTATGACTCCATCGCATTGAATAGGAAAGTTATCCGGTACCACGTGAAGTGTATGATAAACTCTTTTATCTCCTATTTCAAATGTCAAATGGACACAACCGATTGTATCAGTCGGACTAGCGTCTTTGTCTATTCCTTTTAATTTAATTTTCTTATCCTCATATAACAAAGTTTGACTTTCTAATGACTTTATTTTTATCAACGTGACTTCTGCCCCTGTATCAATAAGAAATTTATTTTTGTTTACTAACAAACTTGAGGAATTTAATTTACCGTATGACGAAATGCGCGTATCAATAAATCTTATTCGGCCTGGATCTAATTTGTAGTCCTCGGGTTGGCCGCGGGCCTTGGACCATTGGAGTTTAAATGCTTATTTTCATTACTCCTATTATTCGTTTGCCTTTTATTACGATTACTATAATTCCAATTATTGTTCGCACGACTGAAACGATTATTCTGAGGGTTTTGGTTATTATTACGATTATTTGCGTTCGGATTGTTCCAGCATTCTTTAGCTATATGCCCTCTTTTCTTACAATAAAAACAAGTAGGTATGTGATTATTCGTTTGATTAGTATACATCTGCCTAATCATAGGTTGATTTCTACATTGGTAAGCTAAATCATTTAATTTATTGCAAATTGTACACTTTTTTATTCCCGTATTATAATTATGTCTAACACTCATTTCTTGCCTCGATTTAATTTCTTGTTCTTCAGAAATCGCTATAGAAACTGCGTCTTCAAAAGTTAAAGGTTTCTGAGACTTTAACAAAATGTGAAGTTGTGGTAGAAGACCACTAATAAAAATATTTAATGCTTGTTTTTTTAATAGGTCTACATTCGCTTCGCGAGCTTCTTTCGTTAACTTTGAGTCTAAAGATTTAATTAACTTTATATAACAATTCTCGACTCTACTGGAATATTTTGAAATTGATTCGTTTGGACCCTGTCTGCATGAATTTAATTCGAGTTGCCATTGTGCAAATGTTCTTTTTACCCGACTGCCAAGGAAGGGTTATGTTTTTCGCGCGTATCTTGTATGTATGTATGTAATATTCTTAAGTACCTCGTATCTCTAGGACCGCTGAACGGATTTACATAATTGAGATATCGTTAGATTCGTCTTAGCAGCCCAAGTGTTCTTAGATAGGTGACATTAAAAAAAACAAACATGGCGGCTGTGCGATGCCATTGTAGTTAATGAAGAAATAAATTTTTTTTTAGAATACTATAATATGGGTATCATATTAAAGGGCTTAATACAAGGATTTCAAAAATGTATATCATGATTATGATTACCGTAATAATAAATAATTGTGTTTGCTCGCAAACGAAAAAAAAACCGACTTCAATTACATCGACAAGTAATACAACGTACTAAGACGAAAAAATTTGTCAAGTAAATACGCGCTATTAAAGATTACTCAAAAAGTTGTAATCAGTTCTCGATCTAATTTAAACAAGACTACAAAACAAGTATTAGCTTTCGATTAAAGTAAGAATCATCGAAATCGGTACACCGAGTAAAAAGTTATGCGGTATAATATAACGTAGGTCGACGAAAAAGTAGTCACGTAAATACGCATTATTAGATATAACTCTAAAAGTACTTGTCAGATCTCAATTAAATTAAAATGGGACCACATGACACGCAACACCTTTCAATTAAAACAAAATTGATTGAAATCGGTCCACCCAGTCAAAAGTTCTGAGCTAACATACATAAAAAAAAAAAAAAAAACATACGTGTCGAATTGAGAACCTCCTCTTTTTTTGGAAGGCGGTTAAGAAATACAATAAGAAAGATTAAAAAATGTTGACTTTGCTCTTTCCCATGCCTAAGGCAAGCAAGATGCGAGCCGAGCTTCTTCCTCGCCTCCTAGGCAACGTCCGACGGTCAATTTTGGGGTGTAGCCTTTCCCATAAAAAAAAAAGAATTATCAACTTCGGACTACTCTGTAAAAAGTTATGCTCGGTCAAACTTAAAAATGATATAGGTACCTATATACGTGGCAATTTTAGAACGGCCTCATTTTTTTCGTCGTTAAAAAATTACTTAATCAACCACATTATGTAAACTATTTTAATGAATTGAACCGATTACGTAATTTGTCTAACTAAAAAGACATAAATAAAATAATAATTAAAAGAAAACAAAAAACCCGCCTGCATAAAAAACACATGATATAAAATGAACTGAAAAGTCTGGAACAAGATAAAAATTCAATAATTACACTAAGCTAGTTAGTAGTTAATTTGCAGTCGGAGACATGCAAAGAGAGAATGATTTGACTTATCCTTCAATTTCATGTCTTCGACTGCATATTAACTACTAACTAGCTTAGTGTAATTATTGAATTTTTATCTTGTTCCAGACTTTTCAGTTCATTTTATATCATGTGTTTTTTATGCAGGCGGGTTTTTTGTTTTCTTTTAATTATTATTTTATTTCCGAATAGTTTTCTAGTAAATGTTCTTTTAAACTTTCCCATGACGGAAAAGACCTATTTAATAATGTAGACCTAATATTTCCTTCAATTTTAGATAGAACTACTGATACAAATGCTATTTTATAAACCGGATTTAATAAAGTGAATGCGTTGTTGCAGTTATCGATGAACACATGTAAATTTGTCTTATCGCCATCGTATTTGTTAATCATCCTTTCTGCAAGACTTATATCTATAAATCCACCACAAACTTTATCCTCTGAACTATGCATTTTTAAATACTTATTTACTCGATTTTAAATACACAAATTAATAATCCGAAATAATCGTAAAAAATTCTATAACCTTTCAATTTTTCTTTAAAAATTCTTAATTATTTACTATAAAAATGTCCACACAACTCTATATAAAAATCTATTATTCCCTATAATATACAAAAATACACAATACAACAACAATTATACGACTCACTTGGATGACGTAGTTGTATACTGCGGAGTTCTTTGTCCGGTCTGCTATTTCGGGTCGCGTTGAAGCGTAGCGTTGCACGTCGTAGCGTAAATGCTGCCGAAGATCAACTGGCTCGTTGCAGAGGTTGCGGTACTGGCTGGACCAGTGAAGAACCACACACCACGCGATGCTCAGCTGATGCGCTCGCCGATCAACGTCTTCACTTCGTTGCTGCCAAGGGTTGCCGACTGGTTGTCGATCGCCTTGCTTTGTCTTTTGACTCCTCGTACTCCAGTACGTTATGAAACGTCTTGAAACTGGATATCCACCGTCCAAGTATTCATCAGGAACGAAGGGACTCTAATATTTCAAAAGCCCTTTGTTAAATGTATCCCACTTCTGACACCAAAAATGTAATGTTCGGTGGTCATTAGCTAACGGTTCTAACTCAAATTCAAATTCAAATTCAAATTATTTATTTCGCCATAAGGTATATCGCACCTTCGGTGGAACAAGGGCTTAACTGTACTTTTTGTAATTTTACAGGAGAGCCATTTTAAAGTTTTTTTTTGCATTCCGAGTCGTATTATTCGCCTTTGCACTGCTTCAAAGTGTTTGTTCTTTGCATAAAATACGACCTATTTATTTTTAAATATGGCCATGTACTTTGCAAGTGTCAAATATTTATTTGTTAATTGCTATTAATATTTTTTCAAAATAAGGTGTACATTTATGCCTTTGTTCCACCAACATTTAAATCATTTTGTAATTATGACCATATTTATCGTTCATGTTTTAATGATTTTGAAACATAGAAAGAAGTTTATTTTGTGCAAAAAATGTTTTATTTTATAATTATATATCTTATTTAGGAAATTCTGTTGAAAAAACTTAAAAAACTCTAGCGAAACTCTTTGGAATTTGCCTCTAAAATTAGTAGCAATATTAACGTTATAAAATCTTTGTTTACAGTAATCAGTCCGTTTTTACTTTACTCTAAAACGTTAAAATTATATAAACGAGAACGTATCTAAGAAACCAAAATAATAATAGCAACAATGCTTTCGTAGAAAACAAAAAACGAATCACGTAGCACGAGATCTATCTCTTAAAGAGGTATCTGTAAACTGTAATGCATGAGATTACAGATATCTACTACCCATTTGCCTCTGCATTATACCCGCTTACAGATAAATACTAAGATTAACCAATCAACTTTTAAGTATTATAATTAAGAGATTGTATTATAATACTTTCCTCGAGTCTTCACTTCGAAAATTCCGCAATGCTTGAAAACAAAAGTCTTCGAACAATGCGTCCTGCCTGTGTTAATTTAAGGAGCCGAGATGTGGACACTTACGAAGGGACTGGTCCACAAGTTTAAAGTCGCTCAACATGCAATGGAACGGGCTATGCTTGGGGTTTCTCTCAATGATAGCATTAGAAATAAGGCTATCCGCGGGAGAACGAAAGTAACCGACATAGCCCACAGAATAAGCAAGTTGAAGTGGCAGTGGGCTGATCACTTGTGTCGCAGGACCGATGGCCGCTGGAGCAGACTTGTCCTGGAGTGGAGACCGCGTCTTGGCAAACGCAGTGTCGGATGTCCTCCGGCCCGTTGGACCGACGATCTACGTAAGATTGCCGGTGTAGGCTGGATGAGGATTGCAGAAAACCGGGATGTCTGGCGCGAGCTTGGGGAGGCCTATGTCCAGGAGTGGACTGCGATAGGCTGATGTGATGATGATGATTATAATACTGCTCATAGAATTTGTGAAGTATGTCTGAGTTAATCAATTGACGAACGTCTTCTTTTTTTCCTGTTTGGGAGTGGTAACTTCTCAGTATACAACCTTTTAAATACAATATCTTTTACTTGTTTTCTATTGACAGCACGACCTATTCTGACTTTTCCTCCGTCCAGGTCTCAGATTTGTAGGTGTTTCTGTATTGACATGCCTCTGAGACTAGTAAATTTTATAGCCTTCATTTCTGTCAGCTTAATGGAATTTCCGCCAACATTTTTGTTGAGATTCAAATTTGTTTCATCAGCCAATAACTTTAAGTCAACGAAGGAATCAAAATTCATTTCATTGACTTTGAAGTGGTTGCCACGTTTTTTGGCATTTCAAATAAGACTTACATACTTAGCTGGAAAGTATATAGGTCCTGCTTTTTTAGCCCGTTTAACGGTTTTTTCGGTGACGGAATGAACTGCATCAGCTTTGTTTTGCGTATGTCCTCTAATGAGGAACTTTTGTGTTATTGATTGTATCGGCAATGTATTTAATACATATAAATACATGGAAAAAACGAACCTGAAATATAAATAAGATAGTTAGGTATTTCAAAAGCATTTATTTATGTCTATTTTATAAAACATGTATTGGAATAACAACACATAAGACTATAAAATAATAAAAATTTTGGAAGTACAAAGTCACAAATGTTGCAATGGCTTTGTCTCTCCAAACATTTGCTCATGAAAAAGGCATAAGTGTGTTTAATATGACTTTGTCTCTCCAGGAATATCAAATATTAAAAGGCGTATTTACCTTTGCGGCTTTGACGCTCCAACATAAAACCACAACGCGCTTGGGCGACGGCGCAACTGACCAAAGAGACCTCGTCGCTCCAAAACGCTCACCCAGTCGATCCAAAATGACAAAGGCACTATTGCCGTCTAGCGACTTTTAAAGTGAATCTAATGGGAGTCTTTGCCCCACCAGATACTGGAGTGTTTTTTGGGCATTTCTGCATATTTAACTCATTTTACGATTTTTTGTAAGATGCGCCCTTGTTCCACCGAAGGTGCGATATGTAATACACTTAACGAAAGTCAAAAAGAAAAAAAAAATGATTTACAAAAAAAAAAAAAACTAAACAATAATAACAGAAAGTTAAGGCAGCAAAAAATCAAACAATAAAATAAAAATTTATATCCTAACACTAGGTACATTACAAACTTACGTAATGTACCCAGTGTTTGCCGCCTTAACTTAGTCAAAATATTAAGCTATAATGTCTCGGTAGACATTACCTACCTACTTTATCCTCGGCTTTATTAAATATTACAATAAATAATGATGGCCCTAGTGTAGGCCGAGAGAAAAAAAGCCGGAGGAAAAAAAACTCTCGGTACTCTTTTAAAAGATTTAAAGTCAGATACAAGATAAAAACGCAGTAGTGGACCATGAAATGATCAGGACAAACACGAGACAGCCAATCGTGCGTGCCGAGACCATCCCATGCCACCTGCTCACAATATTTGTAACTATCTAATTTACAAGGCGGGTCATAGACATAGCCTGCCGGGCTAGCATGCGCGCCACGACAAAAGTTTGTCTACCCCTTTTCTCGTATTATCTCTTTATGTCTACAGTAGCTAGCATGCGTGCACGTGATACTCTTCTCGTCACGACAATTGAAGAGATAACAAGAAATTTTAGTTATCGTAGTTTTGTCGAATTTTGACGTGATTTTGACGTTTTAAGAAGATAAACTACTCGTTGTCAATATTAGAGAGACTACGATAAACGAAATATATTAAAATTATAAATATTATTATAATATCTTTTGTATACCATGGCGTTTCCGTTCCGTTTTGTCTTCGGAAGAGAATTATGTCTCTCGTATTGCGCATGTTAGGGTAATCGAGAAAATACTCGATGTAGACATTATCTATCTCTCTCGTCAAGAGATTATCTCGTTGTACGCATGCTAGCCCGGCTGGTCGAGCTTTATTCAATTCCATGCCTTTTCATCATTAAGGTATTCATTGATTGTATAATAGGCTTTATTGCATAATGCTCGCTTAATAATTTTTTTAAACTTTAGTAAAGGCAGAGATTGAAGCGCAGCCGGAATCTTATTATATATTAAGATAGACATTCCTATAAAGGAACTACTTTTTTTCTTGAGCCGGCATTTAGGAAAAATTAATTTGTGGTCGTTCCTGAGTGTTACATCATTTGAGGCATTTCGATCACTACGACTAACAAATAAATGCCTATTTTTCCGTATGTACATTATATTTTCATAAATATACTGCGATGCAAAGGTCAGAATGTTGATCTCTTTAAACTTCTCTCTCAGAGATTCTCTACATCCCATTTTATAAATATAACGGATAGCCCTTTTCTGCAGAATAAAAAGGACGCTAATATCAGCCGCATTGCCCCATAGCAAAATGCCATAGGACATTATACTATGGAAGTAGCTGAAATAAACTAATCGGGCTGTATCGATATCCGTTAATAATCGTATTCTTTTAATCGCGTATGCTGCAGAACTCAGTCTATCCGCCAATGTACAGATATGGGGTCCCCACTGTAACTTTGAATCAATGGTGATTCCAAGGAAAACGGCTGAGTTAATTAAGTTGAGTTTATCACCATTGAGTTCTGGTTGCATATCAACTTGTTTAACATTTGGTGCAGAAAATTTAATACAATTAGTTTTTTTACTATTGAGAAGCAAGTTATTTACGCTAAACCAATGAACCAGTTCAGAGAGAGCATTGTTTACATCGTCATAGTTTGTTTCTTGTCTACGTAATTTAAATATTAATGAAGTATCATCAGCAAACAATACAATCTCATGCCTCTTCTCTACTAAATATGGTAGGTCGTTAATATATATCAAAAATAAAAATGGACCAAGAATTGAGCCTTGTGGGACCCCCATCTGTATACGAGACCCAGATGACTTAGTACCATCTACTTCAACCCTCTGAGTTCTATCACTAAGATAAGAACTCAGAAGTTTTAGTGCGGTATTTTTAATGCCATAGTGACTGAGTTTCCTGATTAAAGTGTCATGATGGACACAGTCAAATGCCTTGGATAAATCACAGAATACACCTAAAGCATCACGTGACTCCTCCCAAGCATTGACTATAGAAGTAAAAAGCTCGACACCGGCATCAGTTGTGGAGCGTCCTCTAGTAAAACCGAATTGCTTATTATGTAAAAGTTTATTTCTTGAGAAATGACTTAAAAGCTGACCGAGAATTACTTTTTCAAAAAGTTTACTACAGGCAGGTAGAATAGAAATGGGCCTGTAATTCGTTGGATCAGTATGACAACCGGACTTAAACAAAGGTATAACTTTACTATGTTTCATTAGATCAGGAAACTCACCACTTATAATACATTCATTAAATATAATCGCTAAGTGGGGTGCTATGATATCAATAATTGTACCAATAATTTTAACAGATATACCCCAGAGGTCAGCAGTGTTCTTAATTTCTAAAGTTTTAAAAGTTTTAACAATTTCATTAGCATCTATAGGTCTAAAAATAAAATCACCTTTGCACGCATTAACATTTTGTTTAAGCAACGATTCAGCGACTTCGGGCGATGATATAAGCGCCTTAGTTGTCGAAAGTGGAATGTCGGCAAAATGTTTTTCCAAAGCTGTTGCTACTTCATTAACCGCTTTAATAGAGTGATTGTCAATGATGAGTTCACTGACACCATTACGCTCTTTAACTCTTCCAGTTTCGGCATTTATAATATTCCAAGTCATTTTAATTTTATTTTTACTAGATTTAATTTTATTTCTAATGAATATTGACTTGGCCGCGGCACAAACAAGTTTAAAAATTTTTGAATAATTTTTGATGTAATTACGAAAAACAATGTTTGTATTATATGATTTTTCATGTAAGAGATCATATAATTTTTGTCTACTTTTATAGATTCCCGGAGTCGCCCAATCATTGAATGACATACAATACTTAGGAGAGATTTTTTTTGGTATAAATACAGTATTAAACACACTGTTTATATGATCGCATAAAACTCCATATTTGTCATTAACACCACCTACTAATGGTATCTCAATTTGGTTTTCAACAGTGTTTCTAAATCTCTCCATACGTTTCATGTTCACTGGAACGACCACTTTCCTCTTACTAACCTGCTTTTCCATATTATAATTGAAGCTGACTAATTGGCCACAGTGATCAGAGTATAATTTATTAATAATTGCTGAGAAGGACGGAGTCCCATTTGTAAAAATGTTATCAATACATGTGGCTGAAGAATTAGTTATCCGAGTAGGCTTGAGGAAGAGGTTAGTAAGATCACAACATTTGAACAAACTTAAAAATCTTTTAGTGAGTACAGTATCTTCCAATAAATTGATATTAAAGTCACCACACACTATAATGTCTTTGTTACGTTTAGCAGTTAACTTTGTCAATAATTCTTCTAATACTGCTTCAAATTGTTCATAGCATGCACTGGGTGGTCTATAGATACTGACTATTATACATTGCGTTAACTCGATACAGGCTATCTCTATAGTTCGTTCAATGGAAAGGCTCACAATATCACTACGTACCTTAAATTTTAGGTCTTTATTTGTTATGATTAATGAGCCACCGTGTATAGCTGTCTTCCTAGAGAACGAACTGGCAACTTGGTGCTTATCAAAATTAAAAACAACCTGGTATTCTTTAAGCCAGTGTTCGGTTATACAAATTATACTGATATTATATTTATTCAAAAAAAGTTCTAACTCTAGTTCTTTACCTAAAAGGCCTTGTATGTTGTGATGCACCAAGTTTAAACAATGCTTATTACATAAATATTTATCACTTAGTAAGTTACTTTTTACTTGTAATTGATAGCAAGAGACTTTCGCCTCTGTTGTCTGCTTATCTAATTTAAATTATTATTACTAGAAGTAGTACTAAAGGTACTACTGGAGTATGTCAGTGTTTTAGACTGCTCAATAGAAGCAGCTGTTAAATTAATACCCATGTCAAAAAGTAAATTATGTGATAGCAAGCATGCTATCTGTTTATAAAAATAATTAGATAGAATAAATCTATCCTGTCTCATAAAAAATGAGTCATTTTTAAAAATTAAATTAATGTCAATTAATTTAAATATATTTTTTGAATCATTGTTCATTGTCAAATTATTGTTTCCAATTTTATTATACAACAAAAGATTTAAATTAAGAAGAGAAACTTCACAAACAATTCATTTATTTTCACTTCCTTATATTCTGTCGTATTCAAACACATTGTTAATGCTTTGTTCTTGTGAACTTTAACTATACTCGGACATAAATGAACACCTTCTGATATTTTAATTGGTTCCGATATTATGCCTTAAAAATGTAATGTTCGGTGGTCAGAGGGGTCTTGAAGTACAAACAGCAGCGTGACGTTGGTAGATATTTATTTATCGCACAACAGTTATAGATTATAAAGGTTCTTATTTTCTATACTGTAGCTGACTCGGAGGTCCGAAGGGACTGAAGGAACTCAAAGAACTGACTAACATCGTGGATGAAGGACCTTTTAAACCAATACAACTGTAAACAGTCTTGGTAAAGTAAACACACAGTCTCTGGACTTTACACTCATTAGCAAATGATTAATTGACAGTTCCAAAAAGTTTATATAACATTTAAATACAATCAGCTTTATCCTTAGTATACATAATAAATTAAACTTTGTTTAGAAAATACACAAAGCCGCCCATATAACAGAGAAACACGTGTGTAGATTAAACACAATCCGATAGCACAGTCTTTCATACAATATTATATTTCAATTATTTATGAAGTCTATAAATCTTACAATTTGTTGATATAACATCGATCGGCACCACCTTTGATACAGTATTCTATTATAATATTTCAAGCTGTTGATATAATAGAGAAACTAAGATTAAACACGAATCGGCTTTAATCTTTGATAGGATATTCTATTACTGCGTGTGAAGTGACCGTCACACGATTGTTTTAAAAAAATTGTAAACATTACAATCCTCCCCCTTTAAGAAAATAAACATAGTTTATTTTAAAACTCAATATAAAAAAAAACCGATTCATTATTCATGATACAATACTACACTAAACACAATAAAATCAAATCATCGAAGGTATACATTTCTTAACACTAAAATCATACTTTATCGAAATTAAAAACAATAATTATAATCAAAATATCAAAATCTTAAATTAGTTATACATAATCAATTCACCTTTAACTGTGCAATTCTTGCACTACGCCTTGAAGACATATTTGAATTCTCTGATGTAGAAGGCATTTCCTCTAATTCAATATCTCTTTCTCTATTATCGTTGTTTACCTTTAAAGTTATACAATTTGTAATTCTTGCACAACAAGTTCTAGTATCTTCTAATGCTAATAATCTATCATTTCTATTACAAAAGAAATGTCTTCTCCTTAAATATCTAGCTACACGATATAGTATATAAACCATAAACATTATTTTTAAAATAGAGAAAAATATGTAAGCAAAATAAACATTGTTAACAACCTTATCAAAAATTGTTTCATTTTCCATTTGGTCAATAATATCATTAATATTATCTATCTTATGACTTGCTAAATTCAAACTTTCTAAATCTAATTTTTCATGAATTTTTAATGGTACAAAATTAATTTTAGTTATATTCTTATTTTTGAACTTTTTACAACAGTCATCGGATACAATATCTATTTGTGGTAAAACTGAATTATAGTTACTTTCTAAACCTAAAGTTTGAGTTTGTAACATGATATTAGTAGTATATAACTTACAGCTATCTGAAATTTTAATTATTCCAGTATTTATTAATTCAATATCAACAGGTTCTTTATTTTTACAATTCAATGTACCTATGGTTTTTCTAGGCATTACAAATAACCAATTATTACTATGGTGTAATTTATACCACTGTTCTGTCTGTATATAGCCTACTCTCGTATCACATTCACTAGGCAATTTTGTATTACTATACATTAGTTCAGTTTCGCAGGTTTTGCTTGTATCTACAGAATATAAAGCGGTTTCTAATTTACATATGTATTTATTATTATTCTCAAGAATTTTACATTGATCTAAATTTTCCATGCTAGTATAATGAATTTTATTATTTGATATTAAAAAATATTTAAAATTGGGTAAGATGAATATAAATGTGTTATCACTACTTTTTATTGGCACTGGAAGAACATGATATAAATCATAACTTATTTGAGTTACTAGCGGTGTTTTAATTACAAACACAAGTTTTTCATTTATTACATATGACACTAAATTAGTTAATAATAATAATTCTGGAATATGTTTCTTGTTTAGCTCTAGAGGATATTTCGTTTGTGATGGCAAATATGATAATGTCTTTTTTAATTCTGCTCCGTATTGTTCTGGAGTAATGACTACTGGATGGATAACATTATTTCGTGCGAATAAAATAGCATTAATAATTGTCGAAATTTCATTGTTTACTTCGGTAGTAATTAAAGTTAATAAGGACATATGCTCATCAATGTCTTGTTTCATTTTAATACTAAATATTTTATCTCCTATATCTTTGGTGTGATTCGATAATAAATTTAAATTTTCATTGAATACTTTTTCATTATTATTTAAATCTGTAATAGTTGTATTAAAATTAGAAATCGTTGATTTAATAATGTTAGATTGAGATTTTAATAAATTTAAAACTTCACGCTCATTTTTATCTAAATGTTCAATTGCATCGCTATATCTTTTCGCGCCATCGGCATCTAAAGTACCGAAAAGAACTTTAAAAATACTTCCAACTCCATCAATATACGACCGATTAACCCTATGGCTATGAAAGCCTGTTAATTCTCTAAGGATATTTTCTTGAGTATTCAATTGGGGAATAATGAATCGGTTTTTTTATATTGAGTTTGACTCTTAGTGTTTTTAATACATATTAATAATACATCAAAAAAAAATTTTCTTGTTTAGTTATTATTAACTTAAAAAATTTTCTCTTAGACTGTGTAATTATTAAAATATTTAATTTGAATTCAATTTTTTCCTCTTTTCTCTATTGAGCTGAACCGAAGTTTTTTCTAGATTTTTAGAGTCCTCGGAATTTTGCCTAGAGACGCAAAATTCTTCTCTGACGGGGGGGGGGGGGTATTGTAACATATATATTTTTTATATGTATACGGGGCTTATTTGAAGTGGTTTCTTGTGTGGTGACGCGTAGCACCTCGTCCGGTACATCCGTCGTGAGGTCCGTGTTACGGGGTTAGGTTAGCGACGTGAGGGGCTTCGGTCTTCCTTTATAAGCGACTGTCGTGGCTGGACCTCTCCTTTTTATTATCCGTCTTGCTTTAGTTTCTGTGGTTTCGTGAGCTCTGTAGTGGGTGAGTTGTTGAAGTACAAACCTTTGTTAAGCTTTTCTGTGTGTAATCTAAATTTAATTTGTTCAAGTAAATTTAAAGAAAGTTATTGTATATATTTGTTTTGTGTCTGTGTAGTTTATATAGCAGTTTGCTCATAATATTGTCGCTTAATGTTGACGTGTCCGTGTCTTTAATGGGCCGTTTCCGTTGTCAACCCGGAGTTAGTGGAGGGTTGGCTTCGGAAGGGCTCACCGTTTTGGGTGTGTCCTTTCAGGGTCCTTGGCGTGGCGTCTGGCGGTCAGCGAGCAAGGTCGCGAACAACCACGTGGCGATACTTTCGGTCAGGGGCCCCACATAACCAGAGGTACCCCTCTCTCGGGACCTGGGTGTGAGCGACGGACGGCGGGTCGACCCAGCCATATTTTTTTGGCCCTGGAGGCTTCGAGCAGCCGCGCCCGACCACGTGGCGTGCAAGTGCGGTTTCCGACGTGGGCCGAGGGCCAACCCAAGGACACAGCTAAGTTCAAATTCTCTCTCCACGCCACGATGCAAGAATAAGTCCTTTTTTTGGGGTTTCAACCTAAATTGTTACTATAAATATAATTATGGTTATAATAAATTGTTACATGGTGTATTAGTTTTTTTTTATTTTATCTCTAAATCCAAAATTTAATTTAAATTAGTAGAATTTTTTTAAAATTAATTATCTCTTCTCTTCCTTATGGTCTCGGGTTGGAATGGCGGGCAACTCTCTAATCCCATAAGCCATTTTAACTCCGCAGCATCTATATAAGTTCTATTTTTAGCAAGTGTGCAAGGTAGTTGCAACATTTCATGATGAAAATATCGATGTACCCAGGTGTTTTAGTTTTCGGTCGTTTTGTTTTATTCTTATCGGTGTACAAGTGTTTTTTGTTCAGTGTTCGATTACATAATTCAATTTACCGGTTATTTGTTGAATTTAGTTTTATTGTGATACGTAGGTAGTTGTGTAGTGATTAATTTTGCTAATAGATTTTGCGATTCAGTCACAATGTCAGACCGTGAGAGTAATCGTAGTGCGAGCCGTCACGGTAGTCGCAGCGACAGTCGTTTAAGGAAGATGCTAGAAGGTCATGTACCAATTGAGTTTATAGATGACGATCATAATGGTGAACATTTTAGTGATGTGACAGAAAACTGATGTAAGCACTCTAAAGACTTTAGTGTGTAGTCATCAAGAGGATGATACACTGTGATGAACGTGATCCAAGAGGGATACACGTGGATTGTGGAGCAATTGTAATTGCTGGTTGGAAGGGTGGCTTACATAGTTGTTAGTGTTGTAGAAAATGAATTGGTTATTGAAAGTTTGACGTTGGTACATGACTCTGCATAGCTATATTTGCTTTAAGTTAAGTTTTTGTGGATACCCACTTGTTTGTGATAAAGTGTTAATATCGTCTTAGTTTGAGTATTTCCGATTACCCTCTGTAACGGATATTTTTATTTTTACTTCTTCTATCTTACACGATATTTTAACTAATATTATTTGTCGAAGTACCGAGAGAGCGTAAAGTTAGAGGCACCATCTTCCGAATAGTTAATATTAATTTTCTGATTAGTCAGTCACCATTTTTATCATCTATTGATGGGATTATTATAATTTGTAATTGTATGAGCAGCTATTGTTTAGTTACGTAGTTTTAATTACGTGGCGTATAAGTGATTACTGTGATAATAATTAATTCGATATAGTTAAAACACACACGTATCGTGAACTATAGATTAGAAGTGAAAAATGAGTGTTTCATTGAGGGTTTTAGTCTTTTTCTACCTTTGATTGATTTCTTTAAACTGTTTAAAAGTTGTTTTAGTTGTTCTGTTTAAGAACGTTTAAATTACAGTGATAACACGGAAAACTAAAAATTCGTACTATACTCTGTCCATTCGTTTGTTTTTTTAACAGTTCAAGAAAATTTGAAATTAGTGACTCCCTCACACGGTACCAATTTGATTTGAAATAATAATCGATTTTTATATAAGAACAATTTTCAATCGACTCTATGAGATATTTTTAGTTTAAAAATATTAATTATTCCTCTAGATACTAGTTATTTTAGATAATTACGTAGCTAGTTTGTTAAATAAATAAGTAGACAGGTATGTCATTTTCTAAGTATATTTGCTCATACCTCTTGATGTAGAATTGATTTAGACTTTGTTAACCACGCGTTTTAAAGTTAAATGACACTAACGCGTGAGTAGTTACATGTTAAGGCAGTCTTTGTAGGTAACTGTTAAAAGTCTTATACGAGTATGTTGCCATCTATGCTAAAAAAACTATTGAGTAACTTTGGGAACCAAGGGTTGTAAATGGAACGATATGATTTCGAAGTTCCTTCATAGAGACAGCTAGGCTTTTTCATATCGTATCGGTGATTTTGTTTGTTACAAAATGAGGAGCGTAATCAAACGAAACTTGATCCGAAATATCGAGGCCCTTTTCGCGTAATAGAAGTTCTCGTAGGTAATCGGTATACCCTTAAAGTTTTAAATTGTAAACGTACCTACAAATTAGCTCACGAAAGGTTAAGAAAAACTCCAGCACGTCATGTACCAGACGATATTTATGTAATTTATGATCTTGTTGATAATTACGATGTTCAAGTTTAAGTAAATGCAAAGACTCGAGTGAATGACTCTATCTACCGTAATGTGTTCAACCGTACCAGTATAGTTATTCGTAGTCATAGCCCGGTAGAATTGTCTCTTGGGGTAACCCAAGAGTCCAGGGTGCGCGGTGTGCGTTTAACTCTGGCGGAGGTCGTGGTATGTTGAGAGCGTAGCGTGTAGTCACAAGAGGTGACTGACACGGGTGATCCATTCGATGGATATGCGTATTGAGATGTATGTGACTGACACATGTACTGTGATTGCTCTTCGTCTAGAGCAGTGGTGTTAGAGGTCTTTACTCGAGGATTTTGCAAGCTTGGTTGTAACTTGTTGTAGAAGTAAAGTGCGTGTTACAGTTTTGGTTGTGACGACGTCAATGGTACATGGCTGTGGAATTTGTGTAAAGTGATTAGTTATAATTGGTTTAACGACATTTATGATTCAGATTAAAGTCCTTGAAACAAACTAAGTTATCCTAAATACAAGGTGATCGCTATCTGTTAAAATAGTTTTCTGGTAATAGAACCTATAGGTATGTTCACGATCGTTTACGAAAGATTCCTCTTACTTATGTACCTGCTGTATTTAGATTGGTGTAATGTTGATGAGTAATTAGAGCACGTACTATGGCTATTTGGTTGTATCACACGAGGTGATGACGATATGTATCACATGAGGTGATGACGATATGTGTTCGTCGTATCATATGAGTTGATGACGATATGTGTTTGTCGTATCACATAAGGTAAAGACGATATGGGTGGCGTCACTAGCTGCTGAGGCAGCCGGGCCATGAGCGTTGTATGTGATCTTACTGTGTCGATAGTAAAACTTTATTTTTTTTAATTACGGTTAGAGGAACCTTTCGTCTGTGAGCGAATAGGATAGATTGGTAGTTTTTTGTAATTAAAGATTGACTGATGAAGCAAAGAATGTAATTTCACGTTAAGGTCAGGTAGGCCGAGATTCTAAAGATGCTTTAGATCGTCTTGTTACATTCACACGAGGGCGTGTGCTAGCAGGATGGTCGTGACTTTCCCTTTATTGCTTATATAGTTTATTAATTGAGGTAAAATAGGTCCACGCTGACCTATACTGGCCTATTCTGATAATAATTAGTTAATTCTTCGGTTTAATGGCTTTCAGTTGTGCCAAAGAGCATTGTCGATTTTGCTAATAAGTAATCCCATATGATACTATGACTGCCAACTGATACTATGACTGTCAACTGTGATACTATATACTATGTCTGCCCACTCTAATACTGACTCGGAACTAACGACAGTACTTAAGAGATGAATAGTAAATTGAGTGAAAAAAAAGTGAGATGGTTAAACATTTGATGGACAAACAATCCGGGCTAGTATGGTCTCTCCTGCTGTTGTGGGAGACGATCCATTACTGAAGGGATGATGATAGTATGGTCTCTCCTGCTGTTCTGGGAGACGATCCATGTTACGCTGTAGGGGTCTCGCTTGCTTTAGTAAGTGACGATTCCGACCAGCCTGTTTTACATTAGTATGGTCTCTTCTGCTGTTGTGGGAGACGATCCATGATTCACTATAGGGGTCTCGCCTGCTTTTAGTGGGCGACGACTCAGACCAGACTGTTTATAATGATGAGTGTAACGATGTAGGAGTCTCGCCTGCTTTTAGTGGGCGACGACTCAGACCAGACTGTTTGTAATGATGAGTGATGCGCTGCAGGAATCTCACCTGCTATAGTGGGTGACGATTTAGACCAGCATGTTTGAACTATAGGGGTTTTCATATTTTAAACCTAGATCAGTGATACTTACCATATTGATATGACTGTAATGATTATGACGATAACTATATTAAATGTGACTGGTGTGACTGAGTGACTTACTAACTGAAACCAATTGTTTCTAGTCTAAAGGGTCAGTGTGTACCGGACCAGATATTAAGATGTTGAATAGATTTTTGTCAGGATAGTCGAGCGATATTTTGTTTTTTTTTGATTAAAAATACCTAAGGTTGTAATAAATAGCGCGCGAGGACGCGCGCACGTCAGAATGGCCGTGTCGGGGAATCAATACAGATAGTTATTAATGTTGGTACCTGTGTTGTTCATCTACCCTCATTCTATTATTCGAGTCATTCCTTCATGCATAAAAGACCGATGCAACTGCAGCTAAGGCAGTCTTGGTTCTGGCGTGGCGCGGTGCACTTGTGTATCCTGCTAGTAGCTTAACCTCGACTCTTCTAATAGTTAGTTTGTGTACACGAATTAATTGTTACTGATTGGGCAACTCGACCGGTGGTGGTGAGTGCCAATGCGCATTGTGAGGCAGCGCTGCCCTTTTTTTTTTTTTTTTTTTTTTTTTTTTTTTTTTTTTTTTTTTTTTTTTTTTTTTTTTTTTTACGCAGAGGAAATCTTCAAAAAGATACCCGGCTCTTGGGGTAGAACTGGGTTATGTGGGATTCTTACCCACTAAAACCTCTGCGATGGCCGTCTTCGACACGAAGTTGGAGGAGCTACGGGATCGCTTGCGCATGCGCATCCGCTGCTCCACCCGTGCCTCGCTCCACCCGTGATTTTTGGAGCTCATCATAGGGGGCAAGTATTATAATGCTCCCACCAAACTGCTCATTCGAGCAAGCAACAGCACGAGGCCATCCCGACTGCCACTGGGCTGTTCAAAAAAACGAGCGTGTGAGTCCCCTCTCACACGTCTACAGCCGTAACGGCGGGAGGGTGCCCTATTTATTGCGCCCCGGGCATTGAAGGGTCAAGTAAGCGACGACGTCTTCGTCGTCCACGTCGAGATGGATCGGTCCTCTCCCGATCTCTCTCAGATGACTCCTTCTGGGACATGACCGTCTCACAGAAGGAGATCATGGCTTTCCACGCTGATTCTCTTCGGAGCATCGCTGACACAACAGCTTGCATGGAAAGATCTTGCCCGATCTCTCGGACCAGGATTTGACGCTCAGAGTGCCAAGCTGGGCATAACTCTAGCGTGTGCTGTGCGGAATCCTGATCCGCGCCACAGTGGTGGCAAACTGCCATCGCTTCACGTCCGATCTTACACAGGTAGTCGCCAAAACAACCATGACCGGTCATTACCTGTGTAAATCGGTAGGTGACTCGACGCTTTCGTCTCATCCAGGCTTCGAAGGCTGGCAGAATCGCGCGTACAACGCGTTTGTGCGCATAGCGCTCCTCGTGGAGTCGGACGTACCACGTCGCGAGAGATCTTCGATGCTCCTGTCGTTTAATTGCTTCGAGCGCACTGGCAAGACTTGGTAAACTTTCCCCGCTATGTCGGAGGATATGAATCCGGTCATAGACCCTCTTATCCATATCCGCCAAAATGTCTAACGGCGGAAAGCGTGCCAGTATGGTTGCAGCCTCAAACGATATCGTGCGATATCCCCGAACTATGCGGATAGCCACTCTTCGCTGCAAGCTTTGTAATTTAGCTCTACAGCGGCGGACGCCCGAGAGTCGGTGAGACCAAATGGGTGCCCCATAGAGGGCCATCGATCGCACGACACCAGCGTAAAGACAGCGAACCTCCTCCCGTGGTCCCCCGAGATTGGGTAGCAGTCTATGCAAAGCACCCACTACCTTGTCGATCCGAGGAACTAGGCGCTCGAAGTGCTCTTCGAAGCCCCAGCGACCGTCCAAGACTAGGCCCAAGTATTTCATGTACTTGGCCACTTGGACGTTTGAATTACCGACGCGAATGTGCGAGTTTGGCGCTTCCCTGCTTCTGGGCAGACCGTGGAACCATAATGCCTCGGTCTTATGCGGCGCTATCTGTAGACCCAACTCGCAAATCCTAGCAACAACGGCTTCCACCCCGATCTCGGCAATCTCCCTAGTCCTCTCGAAGTTGTCCCCAGATGCAATAACCAGCGTGTCATCCGCGTAGCAAACGATGCTGACACCATCGGGGAGATCGACACGAAGAACTGTGTCGTACGCGAGGTTCCACAGAACCGGTCCTAGTACAGACCCCTGAGGGACCCCACAGTACACTTCCCTCCGAGTTCTCGTGCCGTCTGGGTTTGTGTACGTGATGTACCTATCGCGCAAATAGTCATTAATGATCGCCTGTAGGTAGTGAGGCACACAATGACTTTGTAATGCCTTCCTAATGGCATCCCAGGGCAAGGAATTGAAGGCGTTGACGATGTCCAAGCTTATGGCCAACGCTACGCCACCCCGGCTTATTGCTTGCTCAGACAAGGACCGGACACGCATAATCGCATCTAGAGTGGAACGGCCTTGTCGAAAGCCGAACTGGCTGTCGTGCAGGTCAGGGCCGACGCACGACAGATGCCAACTGAGACGAGAGGCGATAATTCTCTCGAAGATCTTGCCAGCTTCATCTAGAAGACATATCGGACGATACGCGGACGGAGAATCTGCAGATCTGCCATGTTTCTTCAAGAGGACCAGGCTAGATTCCTTCCAGGCTATGGGAAATGTGGCATTACGGAAACAGCTGTCAAAAAGCCGCCGCAGCCTGTTGCCCAGCGAGACCGAAGCTATCACCCACGCACGCCCCGGGATTCCATCCGGGCCAGGTGCAGTGTTTTTAGATCGTAAGCGACCAAGTGCTTTATCTAACTCCTGCTCGGTTACCTGCAACTCGGCAGACCAGGAGGCCGATAGTGGCAGGGGGACCGAGGAACTTGACCGAATCACTGGAAAGAGTGAATCGATCACCCTTCTCAGGAGATCCGGGTCTAGGGTCTCCGTCAGCGGGGGCATCCATGGTCTCAGTTTTCCCAGTACCATACGATACGGTCTTCCCCACGGATCCCTGTCGAGTCCCTCTAGAAGCTCATTCCAGGACCGCGCAGTGGCATTTGATATAGCAGTTCGTAACGCCAATTTAGCTACTTGGAGTTCTCTATAGGCTTCAGCTTTTTCCTCTGGGGTTGCTCTTCTCCTCCTTCGCACCCTGGTGTACTGGCGTCGAACCCTCAGACAGGACACGCGCAGTTGCGCAATCTCCATTGACCACCAGTATACTGCTTTGCGCTTGGGCCGACCTGTTCTTGGCATCGACATGTCGCAGATAGATGTCATCTTTTCCCTAAACCAGACTGACTCCCTCTGTGGGTCAGGAAAGATCTCCTCAGCGTCATCAGGCCATGCCGCAACGATGGCGGCAGCTTCGAGGAAGTCACGATTTAGCCGTTTGACGGACCATCGATGCCGAGGACTATCCTCTTGGGAGTGGTTGTTGTGGTTAGGACGACGAAGGGCCACATCAAATATAATGTGTCGATGGTCGGAAAGTGTGACTATCTCGTCAGCAACCCGCCATCCCGAAATTCTGCGCATTGCAGAAGGAGTTGCCCACGTAAGGTCCACGACAGACTCTCCCTGCCATCGTACGCATGTACTTTCTGATCCAACGTTAATGAGTCGAAGATCCCAACTAGCAGCCCATTCTAGCAACGTTACTCCCTTCATATCATCCCTAGCATTTCCCCATACCCTAGCATGAGCATTAAAGTCCCCCAGAACGATCAATGGACGGTTCATACATCTCCGAATGCAATTTGTCAGTCCATCCAGGTAGACCTCGAATTCAGCGAGAGATCTATTGGGTGATACATAACATCCCACGATAGCTAAGGGACCCCATCCAACAGCCACGAAACCTTGACCCTCTTCAAGCAAGGAACAGGACGGGACCCCATCACCTCCTGCCCAGTAAATGGAGACGGTTTTAGTGATATCTCCGAACCAGCTGGGATGGTCAGGAATGCGATACGGCTCCGCAACAACAGCAATGCCAATGAACCGCTCCGCAATGGTCTGCATTAAAAGTTGCTGAGCATTGCGGCAGTGGTTCAAATTTGTTTGCAGCACCCCTACTCCTGCGAAGGCGAGACTTCCATTACCTCCTGTGGGGCGAGGCCCTGTACTAAGGCGGAAGCCTCAGTAGTCTTCGTACCTGCGGCGGGAATATCCTTTCCCGTATCACGCTTCTTCTTCCCGTTTTTTGTTGGGCAACATTCTTTGGTACCCAGACGATGTGCTGATGAACGTCCCAAGTCAGAACACAAGGGACACTTAGGCGATGTAGCATTGCACTCTTTCGCTCTGTGATCGCGTTCACCACAGGTGTAGCAACGGTCACTTCGGTCAACCCCATTTGGACATCTTTGCCCGACGTGGCCTTTCTCGAGACACCGAAAACACCGAAGAGGTCTATTTTCTAGTGCTTCAATTCTGGCAGAGCTCCACCCAATTAAGATTCGTGCCCCCACAGTAAGTTTTTTGACGGTAGCGAGAGGGCATTTGACCCAAACTGTACCCAACGAAGTGGGTGTTCGACGGATCTCACCGACTTTGACATCTTCCACCGAGCAATTACCCATCTGCGCTACGGCTATCGCCACTTCTTTAGGTGTCATGGCATCGTCTAGGTCGAAAATTCTAACCTCGCCCATTTTTTTTGGACGAGATATTTTCACCTTTTCTCTATACTCCTTGAGGACTTCACGCAATCGCGTAGCGAGATTATCGGCCTTATCACTACAATCGGGGCCTTTTAAGCTGAGCAGCATTCCACCTGTTACTGCTCGCTTAAGGCCAATCGATTCAATGCCAAGGTCTGATAGCCGAATCCGACTTTTTGCGGCTGCCATAACTTCAGCATATGTCGTCTCTGCACCTTCAACAACTGTTAAGGTAATTGCAGCAGTCGTCGGAACCTTCGGAAGCTTTCTTTTAGAACCCACGTTCGAGGAGGACTTGGGCTTCGCCTTCCTCGACGCAACGGTTGCCCAGGTGTCATCACGGGCTGACTGATTTGGAGTTATCACGTCGACAGGTGGCAAATCGGCAATTGGTGGAAGCTCCTTTCGGCGCTTTTTCTGTTGCCGCTTTTTTTTATTTGTCTGAGTGTCCTTCGATGTTTCTTGCTTTTCCAACGAAAGCTCAGCTTTCTGGTGCGAAAATATTTCAGCCTTAAAGGCGGCCAACTTCTCCTCAATTAGAGTTCCCACTTGCTCAAGGATACCAATTTGACTGCCTTGCTGTACACTAAATTGGGTAACAGTACGTGGAGCCTTTTGGGCTTCTAAGGTCTTTGTGGCCACAGCAGTGTGGTCTGCCAGAGGCTGTTTTGCTTTTTCGGTAGCACCTTTCTTCGCTATTGTGATGGGGGTCGAATGACCTTCCGACTGGAGAACGTGGAACTGCTCCGTTAGCCGTTCCAGCTTCTCTGAAATGGCCGCGAGCTTTGTTCGAAGCTCTGCGTTTTCTTTTTCTAACCTCTCTATGTTAGCGTCCCTATCCTGCCGGTGAATCACCTCTGCAACTGCCGCTTCAATGTTCCGCGTAGCCATTCGTAGGCCGCGAACGAGACTACCTTTAATATTACGGGAGCGGTCTGCAATTTTTTCAATAGCCATAAGATTATTTGAGATGCAGGAGCTTAGTTCATTTGACGGACGCGCTTGCATTTCAACTCTCAAAACCTCGGGTTCAGGAAGGCTCTTCTTCGCCCTCCTGACAGCAGGTAATACAGAAGGATTAAAGAGTTCGTCTTCTGTGTCCCCGTCTGTCCCATCAGGACCAGCCAGCTCCGAATCCTGACCACTCTCGGCTCCATCAGCTAAATTCAGGTTTAACGTGGTTGAACGAGTGACACGTCCCAAACCATTCCGATCACAGCCTGCCTTCGCCCTGGTAGTCCTACCAGTTCGTGATTTACCTCTACTCGTTTGCGCCTTTGGCACTTTTGGCGGTGGCATAACGTCGCTCGCTGTCTCTGAATCCACCGAACCCTCTCTTTTATTACCCTGGCATTTTCGCCTATCAGGCTTAGCTTGACAATTCTCAGTGCTCGGAGACTTTGTCTCCTGACTAGAAGAAAGTGACTGGCATTCTCGGCTCTTGTCGCCTAAATAGGCGTTTGAATTATTTTTAGTATTTTCATTATCCATCTTGTTCCCACGAGTGTGGGGGAAAGGGTGGTCCACCCGAGGCAGTGCCCCCTGTGCCTGGGTAAGCCTGACGTGACCCGACTCGGGCGTCGGCCGGTGCTACCGAGCCGGGGATCGCAGTAAAGACTGAACCTCCCGTCAGCCATGCATCCCCTCGCGCTGCGTCGCCGCTTGGGATTCGGGGTAATTTTTTATAGAGGTTTTCTTCCTCGCGATCCGGCCAGTTAAGGCAAGACCCTCGGTCCCGTGCGTGGCCGCGAGACATAACCACGACACCACGAAACGGGATTACGATAACAGGACGGTGAACACCAGGACTCCTGCGTGCTCTGTCCGACGGCGGGGTAAGCGCACGCTGGACCCATCCATCCCCGTGGCGAATCCCCCCTGTATGCGCTCACGGGACAACTCCGCTCCGAGCAGAGCGCCGGAGCGCATTCCCCACGAGTCGGTCGTTAGCCGCGACGAGCAGCAGTACCGCAACTGCGATACTGCTGCCCGTCCCGTTGCCCAGGGTGCACCGCGAGGAGGTGACCAACTTGCACCCCGAGGTGACCAACTTGCACCCCAACTCAGCCCGACCCCCTGCAACCCCGACTCAGACCAGACTGTTTGTAATGATGAGTGATGCGCTGCAGGAATCTCACCTGCTATAGTGGGTGACGATTTAGACCAGCATGTTTGAACTATAGGGGTTTTCATATTTTAAACCTAGATCAGTGATACTTACCATATTGATATGACTGTAATGATTATGACGATAACTATATTAAATGTGACTGGTGTGACTGAGTGACTTACTAACTGAAACCAATTGTTTCTAGTCTAAAGGGTCAGTGTGTACCGGACCAGATATTAAGATGTTGAATAGATTTTTGTCAGGATAGTCGAGCGATATTTTGTTTTTTTTTGATTAAAAATACCTAAGGTTGTAATAAATAGCGCGCGAGGACGCGCGCACGTCAGAATGGCCGTGTCGGGGAATCAATACAGATAGTTATTAATGTTGGTACCTGTGTTGTTCATCTACCCTCATTCTATTATTCGAGTCATTCCTTCATGCATAAAAGACCGATGCAACTGCAGCTAAGGCAGTCTTGGTTCTGGCGTGGCGCGGTGCACTTGTGTATCCTGCTAGTAGCTTAACCTCGACTCTTCTAATAGTTAGTTTGTGTACACGAATTAATTGTTACTGATTGGGCAACTCGACCGGTGGTGGTGAGTGCCAATGCGCATTGTGAGGCAGCGCTGCCCTAAACCAACACTCGGGTCACAAGTCCCGGGCACTGCGTCGAGTTGTCTCTCTGCAACGCGATAGACGGTACCCGCTCGGTGAGTCCATTGAATACTCTAATCTGTGTAACTATCTTGTGTTAAATTACATTGTTCATTAGACCAGTTCGACCCTCCGCCTTCCTCTCCTCACTTCTGATTCCTACAAATATATAAAGCTGAAGAGTTTCTTTGTTTGGTTGTTTTTTTGTTTGTTTGAACGCGGTAATCTCTGGAACTACTGGGCCAATTTGAAAAATTCTTTCAGTGTTAGATAGCCCATTGATCGAGGAAAGCTATAGGCTATGTGTCATCACGCTAAGACCAATAAGAGCGGAGTCCACGCCGACGAAGTCTCGCGCAGAAGCTAGTATGTGTATAAATATTTATTCCCGGTTTGTCCATTGTGGGTTTCCCAGCACGTCAAGCTGTCGGTCTCGGTTGCTATCGTAGACACCTGATAGCGATCATCATCAGCCATCTAAAATATTTATTTAATCTAAATATTAATGACTCATCATTAGGCAATAGGTATTATATCCTTTTATTGTGCTGTGTGGTTACGGGTGCTGTGTGGTTACGGCACTAAAGAATGTAGCCACCCCCTCTCTTCCTGTGGGTGTCGTAAGAGGCGACTAAGGGATAACACAGTTCCACTACCACCTTGGAACTTAAAAAGCCGACGGATGGCGGGATAACCATCCATGCTGGCTTTGAAATACGCAGGTCGAAGACGGGCAGCAGCGTCTTCGGTGCGACAAAGCCAGCCCTGCGGTCACCAACCCGCCTGCCCAGCGTGGTGACTATGGGCAAAACACATGAGTTCGCGTCATAATGTCGGGCGCGAACTTGTGGAGGCCTATGTCCAACAGTGGACTGTGATAGGCTGTAGTGTGTGTGTGTGTGTATTATATCCCTCCAACCCGCAGTGGGGCAGCGTGGTGGATTAAGCGTCGACTCCTGTCCTACACGGAGAAAGAGGCCTACGCCCAGTATTGGGATGTCCCAGGCTGAACCGTGATCGTGATCAATTTCCCAGAGTAGTCACCGGTAGTATATCATCCCTCTGTACTGGTAGGCGACGAAGTTCTGTTCGGAGCTGTCTCGAGCAGTTCACGTATCGCATCCAGTTGGAGTTGTTCGCGTCCGACGCGTCCACTTAGTGCGAGCGCTTGTTGTTACCGTCGTGTATCTGTCGATATATATGTATTTCTACAATACGCAATCAAACAAACAAACACACTTTTCAGCTTTCGAATATTAGTAGATACTGAGGTAGGGCACAGCAGGAAAGCTGCTCAAAATATGGAGCAGCCCGACTGGGGTAGTACCTCGACCTTACAGAATATCACAGCTAAATAACATTACCCTAAAGCAGTGTTGTGTTCCTGTTGATGAGTAAAGGTGAGGCCAAACGCTTCTATTGCTTCTTTGTGACTATTCCTATTCTATCTAGTGCTATGACGCTGTACTATTCTTATGTGTTTATAGTAGTATAAGTGTAGCTGTCTATGTCGTGTGAGTATTGCAATGAAAAACATTTATTTGACACGTCCGTTTATTAGAGAAGTCGTTACTATTGTAAAAACATAAAATATACTAAGGTAACACAATTTTTGATACACGCTTTATAAAAAAAATAACATAAAATATAGTAAGGTAAACACAATTTTTGATACATACAATTTTTGATACATAATCTCTTAAAACTAAACTTATTCTAATAAATACTTTTACGTTATACGTTATACACTCACTAAATACTTTCACGTTATACGATATATTGTTACGTGTTAGGGTTCGAACGATTTGGAGAGAAAGACCTTCTGACTCTTTCAGAGACTTTATTCACTAGCACTAGGTCCTACGCAAGCACTAGGTACAAATACTACGCACTAAGTACAAGCACTAAGCACTATGTACACTCACTAATCACTAGGTTCACTCTTTAAGCACTAACAATGTCCGTGGTCGTAGCCAATGTCGTAGGTTTCCGCTGGTATCACTTCTTGATCACTAGTCTTCACTTCGAACTCGCTTCGTCGTTAGCTCAAACTGAACTGGCTCCGCTCGGCCTCCCGCGCCCTTTTTATAGTGGGCCGAGCCTACTCCCAGACAGTTCTAGAATGTTCGTGCGTGTACTCGATCTTGAGTTCATTCACCCTATATAATTCCTCTAGCGCCATCTAGTATTGAGTGGATGTTTCACGTTGTCTTTGTAACAAAGTGGTTTGTACAGCATACAACGTGGTTTCTCCGCTCCCCGCTAGATTGCGCAAGCTCCTTTAATTTGTGTACTCGTAACACTACTCCCCTCTTAGAGATGCTCGTCCCGAGCATCGTTGTTACTGCCATGTGTTAGCATTTAATTTTTTAATTCTGACAATTATTAAAATATTGGATTTTGTATTGATATTACTTCTACTATTTATTCGTTTAATACCGGAATAGTACAAAGATGTCGACACCGTCTTCCGAATGGTTAATATTTATTTACGGTTAGTCAGTTGCCCATCTCTAATTCTGACGTGTATCGGGTACCTGCGCTGTTGACGATATTTCATCTACCCTCACTTATTCTATTATTCGAGTCATTCTATCATGCATAAAACGAACGGTGCAACCGCGGCTCAAGCAGTCTTGGCTCTGGCGTGGCGCGGTGCACTTGTGTATCCTGCTAGTAGCTTATCCTCGACTCTTGTAAGGGTTAGTTTGTGTACACGAATTAATTGTTACATTATATTGTGGGCAACTCGGGCAGTGGAGGCGAGCGTTAATGCGCATTTTAAAGACGGCCGTCTTAAGGTCGGGTGGCGCGTGGTTCGTGCAAAACACGTTTCTAGTCATTCATTTTTGAAATAGTAAACAGTGAAATTGTAATCTGATAAATTTAATTGGTATTGTTGAGGGTATATTCTAGGTAAAAACACCGATGGAAACATGATTCGATAAATTTGGCTCGATAGAATAAATTCACAAAGTTACCTCTTTTCGGGTCATTTTATCTACTATTATTGGGTTTTATTTTTAAAATAACTGATTTGATATTATGAGTGACTTACCAAAATATAGTACATATATAACTGTAAGGCGTGGCAGCGAGTTTTTTTTTTTATTACATCTATTTTTTTTTAATCGATTATTCAAGTGATTTTCGAAGCGCTGGGCGCTCTCGCGGCACTCACACTGTCCCGTTGGACGTTACAGAGGCAAGACGTGTGCAAAATTTTTCAAAAAAGCGTTCCGTCTTTTGTATTTTTAATATTACGTAGTATGCATTCAATATCCATACACCTATAACTGCCCACAGTAGTAATAAAATTTAAATTCGCTATTTATTTTAAATTTATATATATAAAAGAAAGTCGTGTAATCGTGTTAGTTACACTATTTATAACTCAAGAACGGCTGAAGCAATTTGGCTGAAAATTGGTGGGGAGGTAGCTTAGAACCAGGAAACGGACATAGGATACTTTTTATCTCAATTGTACCCGGTAGGTGGCGCTGCTATAGGTATCTAACTCCGAAACTACTGAACCAATTTGTATCAAATTTTGTAAGCTTCTGTAGTTTGATCAAACTTGAGAGATAGGGTAGTTTTTATCTCAATTGGACCCGGTAGGTGGCGCTGCTATCGGTATGTAACTCCGAAACTACTGAACCAATTTGTATCAAATTTTGTAAGCATCTGTAATTTGGTCCAACTTGGGAGATAGGGTACTTTTTTCTCAATTAGACCCGGTAGGTGGCGCTGCTATAGGTATGTAACTCCGAAACTACTGAACCAATTTGTATCAAATTTTGTAAGCTTCTGTAATTTGGTCTAACTTGAGAGATAGGGTAGTTTTTATCTCAATTGGACCCAGTAGGTGGCGCTGCTATCGCTATGTAACTCCGAAAGTACTGAACCAATTTTTATCACATTTCGTAAGCATCTGTAATTTGGTCCAACTCGAGAGATAGGGAATTTTTTATTTCAATTTGACCCGATAGGTGGCGCTGCTATCGGTATATAAGCAATCAAATTTGGTAGCTGTTTTCCGGGCAGGACAACGTCTGCCGGGTCCGCTAGTTTAATATAATTATTTTGTTGCTGTTTAAGTTTTTGTAAACACTATTTATCTATATAAAAATTAATAAAAATGGAGTGTCTGTTTGTAATATTACGGCTTTTAACTAAATTCATAATTATGTATGTATAGGCGCATGAGGGGTAAAATCTGAGCGACCGGTAACGCGTCAGTGTCACGACGAGTACTTGGATGGGTGACCTCTTTTTTTTTCAATTAGATTTTTGAAGTGAAACTTCTTTAGAATCGTTGTGATTTCAAACCAGATGCAACGGAAAAACGACAGGGAAGGGCGCGCGGCGCAGCGACTTGCATGAAAAAGGATGACACATTGTAGCGTTACGCTCATTGTAGCGTTACGCTATTTATATCGTTACGCTCATTGTAGCGTTACGATATTTGTAGTTACGCTATTTGTAGCGTTACGCTCATTGTAGCGTCAGTACTTGGATGGGTGACCGCTTTCTTTTTCAACTAGTTTTTTTTAAAGTGAAACTTCTTTAGGCGCACTTAACTTGGAGAGTAAGCAGGCGTGACGAGAGCGTTACGAAAAGTGTGATTGGTCGAGGCGAACGGAAGTTGAGAGGGAGATATTTTGGTTAAGATAAAATTTGATCGACCGGAAACGCGGCAGCGTCACGACGGTCAGTTCTTGGATGGGTCACCGCTTTTTTTTCAAATAGTTTTTTTGAAGTTTAACTTCTATAGGCGCGCTTAACTTGGGGAGTAAGCAGGTGCGTTACGAGAGTGTTAAGAAAAGTGTGATCGGTTGAGCCGAACGGAAGTTGAGAGTGAGATATGTTAGTAAAGATAAAATTTAACTGACCAGAAACGCGGCAGCGTCACGACGGTCAGTACTTGGATGGGTGACCGCTTTTTTTTCAACTAGTTTTTTTGAAGTGAAACTTCTTAAGGCGCATTTCATCACATGAGGTACATTTGAGCGACCGGTAACGCGGCAGCATCAGGTACTTGGATGGGTGACCACTTGGGAACACCACGTGACGTTGCCATTTTTTTTCTTTGTTATAATATATTATATTTAATTAATATTAAAATAAGAATTATTAAATATAAAAACCTACTGTGGAATTTTTAAGGAACATACAAAAATAAATTAGCCGAATCGGTCGAGCCATTCTCGAGTTATGCGCTTAGCAACATTCTTTTTTATTATATAGATTATAATAATAATACATAACAACAAAATAGAGTTTTCAAAATAGAGGTAACCCATTTTTAATATAATATTATCTAATATATATACTAAATTTATTACAAAGTATGTTTCATTATATTATCAGCTCGGTGAAGATCGATTTAGATTCGGATCTTAGACCACTAGTACTAAGCAGCGCTTCATGACAAACTTTACATTCGTATGTTACACAGCTCAAAATGAATAATTTAAATTATATTTTTATTTCGAGTTAATACAATTAGGTACAAAATTCAAAAGTATAAGTGTGTCTGTTACATTTTTACGCCTATGGCGATGTAGCAAATTAGCAATTTTAAAATTCATCAACATCGGAGAGCTAATACTGCCTACTGTACCTATACAGATAAATTTTATTTAATAATTATTATTTTAAATTTAATATGTAATTTGTTTCATTTAATAGCTCTTATTCCATTTATGTCCAACAGTATTTATACTAAATAACCCTGAAATCCTTTACTTATTTTATTTATTTACGAAAGTATTATTATTTTATCACTACTATAAAAAATGATCATTATAAATGCATTTCTATTTTAAAGCCAAATAAAATTTCATGACGGTCAGTACTGAGATGGGTGACCGCTTTTTTTTCAACTAGTTTTTTTGAAGTGAAACTTTTTTAGGCGCATGAGGGGTAAAATTTGAGCGACCGGTAACGCGGGACCGTCACGACGGTCAGTACTTGGATGCGTGACGCTTTTTTTTTCAACTAGTTTTTTTGAAGTGAAACTTCTTTAGGCGCGCTTAAATTGGGTAGTAAGCAGGTTAATGCGTGACGAGAGCGTTACGAAAAGTGTGATCGGTCGAGGAGAACGGAAGTTGAGGGAGATATAAGTTACTTAAGATAAAATTTGAGCGACCGGTAACGCGGCAGCGTCACGACGGTCAGTACTTGGATGGGTGACCGCTTTTTTTTCCAACTAGTTTTTTTAAATATTGTAATTGTATTGTGGAATTTATTGAGATACGTTTTATTGAATAATAATTATTTTAAACTACCTATGCCCGCGACTTCGTCCGCGTGGAATTTAACAAAATAATTACTGTTCAGTTCGCAGTTATAAAATAATAATAAAAAATCTAAAATAAAAGTAGCCTACGTTACTCCTTATTACATCAGCAACTATCTGCCAATGAAAGTCCTGTCAAAAACGATCCAGCCGTTTCAGAGATTAGCCGGAACAGACAGACAGACAAATTATAAAAAATGTTATTTTGGTATTTGCACCATGTATATTATATAATATGTAATTTAGTTAAAAGCGGGTATTACAATATTACAAACAGACACTTCAATTTTATTTATTTGTATAGATTTAATATGTAATTTGTTTTATTTTATATAGCTTATTCTATTTATGTCCAACAGTCTTTATAATAAATAACCCTGAAATCATTTACTTATTTCATTTATTTACGAAAGTATTACATATTTATCACTACTTTAAAAAATGATCATAATAAATGCATTTCTATTTTAAAGTCAAATCAAATTAGTTCGCTTTACAGCCACTGACGCTTTCAGGTCACGGACTGAGTTCAACAGCATCGAGTTCGCGCGACGTGTGTCCAAGGGGGACGGGGTAGACGTTAAATGCCTACTTTTGTCATGCGACGGAGCCTTAAACCTAGACTCGGATCGCAACTCCCGGGCACTGCCTTGAGTTGTCACTCTGCCACGCGATAGAGACGGTACCCGCTCGGTGAGTCCATTTAATATTTAGTAGTACGGCCTCCTCACTTCTTTCTGGTTCCGTCAGTGTTTATATCTCAGAAGTGGGATATCGTAACACATGGTATCGCGCCAGACGGTCTATGTGTACCACTTTGAATGTCCCTCTTGGTTGCTTTTGAATTCTATAAGTCACATCATTCATTCGGGTAACCACTTTGTATGGACCGTCCCACTTGGTCTGCAACTTTGGAGATTTCCCTTTCCGGCGGGTTGGGTTATGCAGCCACACTAGTGACCCTTCTTCGAAGCCTCTCGTGTTCGATTTCTGGTCATATCTGGTTTTCATGTTCTCGCTTGACTGTAACCCATTTTCCCGGACCAAGGCGTGTATGTAGCGCATTTTTTCCCTTAAGTTGCTGACATAGTCTTGTACGGTCTCTGGTCTCTCCGGCGACCCTCCTGTCAATAGGTCTACTGGTATTCGTAGTTCTCTACCGTAATTGACATACGCCGGGGTAGCTTTTATGCTCTCATGCTCGGCGGTTCGGTACGACAGAAGGACGAGTGGTATATACTTGTCCCAATCCTTTTGTTTGTCGTCTACCAATTTCGCCAAATGCCTCTCAAGGGTCTGGTTAAATCTCTCAACCATTCCATCGGACTGTGGATGGTACGCGGTGGTCCTCGTCTTATGCATGCCCAAAATTCTGCACACTTCCTGGAACACTTGCGATTCGAAGTTCCTGCCCTGATCAGAATGGATTTCTAGAGGCACACCAAAGCGACATATCACTTCTTCGACTAGCTTAGAAGCGACTGTTGTAGCTTCTTGATTCGGCATGGTGAACACTTCGGGCCATTTGGTGAAGTAGTCAATGACGACCATAAAATACTTGTTCCCCGATTCCGTTACAGGAAATGGCCCAGCTACGTCAACTGCAATTCGTTCCCACGGTGCACCGACGTTATACAGCCGCAGCTTTCCATGGCTCCTGGTCTGTGGTCCTTTTACAGCAGCGCAAGTAGTATCCTCTCCTCCTCCAATCCTGTACATCATCTCGACAATGCAACCAGTAGAATCGTTCTCGCACTTTTGTTAAAGTCCTCTTGACACCTAGATGACCTCCTGATACGCCATCATGTACTTCACGGAGAACATCTGGTACTCTCGCTCTTGGGACAATTATCTGAAGATGGAACTCTCTACCGTTAGTCTTCTCCCATTTCCGGTAGAGTATTCCGTTTTGAAGTATCAGACTGTCCCATTGCGCCCAGTACGCCTTAGTGACAGCGCCAGTGGGTGCAACCTCACACCAGATTGGTTTTACTTCACCCCGTTTCTTCCATGTGATGATGTGCCGAAGGTTGTCATCTCTTTCTTGAGCCTCCCTCATAGCATCATTCTCCCAGAGACCCAAAGGACTTGTTCTCGTTAGCTTTAATGTTACTTCATTAGATTCCTGCTTAACACAATGTTTGCAGTCTTCCGAACACGGCCTTCGTGAGAGTGCGTCAGCGTTCCCATGCATATTTCCGCTGCGGTGTTCCGTCTTGAAATCATACTCCTGAAGCTGTTCAATCCATCGAGCTACTTGACCTTCGGGGTTCTTGAATTGCAGTAACCACTTCAAGGCTGCGTGATCAGTTCGCAGTAAAAACTGTCTGCCGATGAGATATTTGTTGAAATGTTGTAGCGTCTTTACAATAGCCAAGAGTTCTCTCCTTGTAACATAGTAGTTTCTTTCTGGCTTGGATAAAGATTTGCTGAAATATGCAATAACAACTTCTCTTTCACCCTGTTTTTGAGATAACACTCCTCCAATGGCCGTGTTGCTTGCATCCGTGTCGACTATTTTTAATAAAACGACCGTGTGCATTCAAACGACAGACTTGCAACAGACTGAATATAATTTATTAAATGTCATATTCCATACAACACTGTGAACACTAAATACAGTATATACTAAATTAACATAGATGTCGCTACTTATAGCACACATGAATAAACTACATTTTGATATCTTTACATAATATTAATACCCCCACTATATCAAAATGTTATACAGTAATTACAACAACACACTAAATTAATTAAATTTAATTTGCACCCCCATCAATTTCAAAAACTTATAATGTTTCACACTACTTAAAGATTTTGTTAAAACATCTGCAGCCATATCAGCTGTTGGTAGGTACTCTACTTTAACAATTTTGTTATTAATACATTCTCTTCCAAAATGATATCTAATATCTACATGTTTGGATTTACAATGAAAAACTGAGTTATATAATAATTTATGGGCACTTTGATTGTCATTAAATATAAGAATAGAATCACAGCTACCAGTTATTTCTTTATACAAATTTCTTAAGTTAATAGCTTCCTTACAACTTTCAGAGATACCAATATATTCTGCTTCTGTGCTAGACAGAGCTATATTATGTTGCTTTTTACTACTCCATGAAACTACACCTCCTGATAAATTAAAACAAAATCCGGTGTATGATTTTCTATCCAAAGTATCACTGCCCCAATCTGCATCTACATAACCAATTATATTCTTATTACCTGTACCACAATATCGAATGCAATAATCTTTAGTTTTCTTTAAATATCTCAAGATCCGCTTAGCATGAGCCCAATGCTCTCTACTATAGCAATTGTTAAACTGACTTAGGTATCCTACTGAGAATGCAATATCCGGACGTGTAAGTATGGTTAGGTACATTAAACAACCAATTAATTGCTGGTATGGTAAACTCTTATCACAATTACTATGTTTAGCCAACTTCAGTCCACTTTCCATAGGAGTATCTACAGTTTTACAATTTTCTAAATTAAATTTTAACAATAACTGTTCTATGTAATGACTTTGATCTAATGTTAACACTTTACTTTTTTATCATAGCACACTGACATACCAAGACATTGTTTTATTTGGCCTAAATCTTTAATCTTAAATTGAGACTCTAATACACACTTTAACTTATCAGTTTCTTTAGAACAATTTGAAAAAATGAAAAAATCATCGACATATAACGCAATTATAGTCATATTTTTATCTTCATTCTTTACAAACAAACAAGGCTCATATTTAGATTTTACATAACCGTTTTTTGTTAAACAAATATCTACTTTGTTATACCACATTCTAGATGACTGTTTCAATCCATAAATGGCTTTCTTTAACTTTAAAACTTTATTAGTATCTGAACTATCAAAACCTTCAGGTATTTGCATGTAAATATTTTCATCAAGATCGCCATTTAAGAATGCAGTTACCACATCGAAATGTCTAATGTCAAGTCCTAGTTTTACTGACAAAGCAAAAAGTAATCTTAAAGAACTATGTCGCACCACTGGTGAAAATGTCTCTGTATAGTCTATACCGGGTTGTTGGGAGAAGCCCTTTGCCACTAATCTCGCACGATAACGCACTTTATTATCAGGTTCTATTTTCTTTTTAAGCACCCACTTACACTGCACAATTGTACCACTACTAGGAATATCTACCACATCCCAAGCATCATTGTATTCGAAACACTTCAGTTCATCTTTGACAGCTTGCAACCACTGGTCTCCCTCAGGGCCCTTCAAAGCTTGCTTCAGTGTAAGATCAGCTCCGCAAACCATATCATTCTCCGAGTAACAGATTCCACCAAAACCATATCTATCTGGAGCTTGACGTTCCCTTGTAGGTCTGACTCGATGATAATCATCATCTATAGTTTCTACAGAATCCTCATACTCACTCGGCATATAGTCTGAAATAGAATCATCTTCTGACTCTTGTTTTAAAGTTGAATCTATGTCACCCCCCACTGAATCTTGTAGATTCGGGCTTTCCTGTGACATGCCATCATTAACGGATTCTTGATCCTTGCCTTCAGATGCAACCTCCGTCACGATTGATTCTTTTTCCATTACAATCACATCTCTGCTAGTGGTTATAATTCTTTTCATAGGATCATACACTCTGTAGCCCTTGATGTTTATTTATTTTATTTATTTATTTATTGACACACCAACAGCATAACAAACAACATATTGCAAAATCTTAATTCTAATATTAAACATATATAGTATGCATGCAAATTAAAGGTGCGTACAGCACTCAAAAAACATGTTACACGATACAATATCAAAAAAAAATGTACGATACAGTAATTATCTCATGGAATTAAATTTTGATCATAGTGAATCTAACAAATATAATTTACAGACCAAATATTGTAAAAAAAGTAAAAATACTAAAATTATACATAATAACAATCCATTGAACAAGGCAAAAAGAAGAATATAAAAAAAAAGATAAACAAAGAAATAAAAACACTCATAACTCATCTCGGGAAATCCAACTAGTATACATTCAGTGGATTTCTTATCCCATTTTGACCTCTTTTCTTTATTGACATGGACCATGACTGGTGATCCAAAGATCCTTAGATTGCTAATATCTGGTTTAACACCTGTCCATAACTCGTATGGCGTTTTACCATCTAAAACAGATGAAACTGTCCGATTATGTAAATATACGGCTGTGTTACAGGCTTCAGCCCAAAACTTTTTATCCATCTTGGCATCATATAACATACATTTCGCCTTCTCAATGATGGTTCTATTCATCCTTTCGCATAATCCGTTCTGTTGCGGTGTATATGGATTCGTTTTTGATGAACTATGCCATATTTTTTTTAAGAATATATCAAAATCTGAATTACAAAACTCCTTTCCATGATCACTTCTGAAGAATTTCACTTTTCTGTTAGTTTGATTCTCTGACATCGCCTTAAACTCTATAAAATATTTCAAGGCTTCATTTTTATGTTTCAAGAAATAAATAAATGTCATTCGACTGAAGTCGTCAACAAACAAAAGAAAGTAGGACGAGCCCCCTAGTGATTTCTCCTCCATGGGTCCACAAATATCACTGTGCACCACATTTAATAGTTCTGTGCTTCTTGTACCAACATTTGTGAAAGGTAGCCGACATTGCTTGCCCTCACAACATGTCTTGCATGATGATTTGCTTATCTCAATTTTCTCAACGAAATCCATTCCTGTTACAGCACTCTTAGTTTTCATCAAGCTATCACTGTTCACGTGACCTAATCTGCGATGCCAGATATGACCTGAGGTAGTGGCCGCAGCTATCAACCTCTCTTTTGTGTTCAATCTATAAACACCATTCAACAATGTAGCAGTAGCAACTAAATCTCCATCTCTGTTGTATATAAGACAGCCATCCTTATTGAAACACACTCTATTTCCTTTTTCGATCAATTTGCTTACGGAAATGAGGTTAGTTGTCAATTTTGGTACACAAAATACATCTTCGATGTTGATATCGAATTCATTGTCATTCACTGTGGTTATTATCTTAACATCGCCAGCACACGTAACTGAAACAGTTTCTTGATTTGCAACTATAATAGCTTCTTGAACTTTACGGTATCGGCTTGATATCCAATCTGTGTTAGCGGTTAAGTGGACGCTAGCACCGGAATCAATATACCAGTCCTTTTTATTAAAACTTCCGCTTAGAAATACAGCTGAAAATGCGTTGGTTTGTTTACGGTCTTCGTTTTTATTGTTTAAATTCGAGTTATTTGGACATGGAGTTCGGTAGTGTCCGATTTGTTTACAACGATAGCATTTAACATTGACAGTTTTCATGTTGGCATTACTTGTCTTTGACACATTCGAGGTCGAGGCACCATCTTTATTTAATGTTGTCGATGCCTGTTTCCTTTTGTGTTGCCATTTTCGAGACACGGCAAATGCACCATCGTCACTACTGGTTCCGTTTCCTGTCTCCATATCTAGAAGTTTACTTTTAATCACATCCGTTGTCACCTGAATGCCTGAATGCTCTATAGCCATGATCATGTGAGAAAACTTCTCTGGTAATCCAGCTAGCAACAACGAACCGATCCATTCGTCATTAATTTCGAATCCCGTTCCACTAAGTTTCTGACCTGTTTCAATTATTTGTGTAACATACGAGGTCATGGAACTGCAATTATCCAATCGGATAGAAATTAAATTTCTCAGAAGACTTATTCTTCTCGTGAAACCGGAATCATCAAAAAGAGACTTTAATTTATCCCACAGCTCTTTAGTAGTCTTAACTGTCTTGATATGAACGTACAACGACGCATCTATCGTTAAAATCAGTTTCGCCTTTGTCTTGGCGTCATCCGCGGCTGATGCAATAATTACCGCACCACCGGCGTCCAACTCTGGCTTGATACACTTCATCATTCCTTCGAGTATAAGGAAATTTTCGGCTGCAAACACCCACTCGTCATAATTTTCCCTTCCGCGCAACTTAGGCACATTTACGATGTAATTAGCCGCCATTACGGTGATATGCAACACGCAACCGGCTAACTGTTCGCAAACGAATTTAAAGTCTAATACGCGGAAACTGGCCTGACTAACCGCGAAAAACACTAACGTGTCGAGCTGCAACCTTTTAACACAAGTTACTTCGCGAAAATCTAGTCTTAAAGCCAATATTCTGGGCCCATAACCTTTTAATAAAACGACCGTGTGCATTCAAACGACAGACTTGCAACAGACTGAATATAATTTATTAAATGTCATATTCCATACAACACTGTGAACACTAAATACAGTATATACTAAATTAACATAGATGTCGCTACTTATAGCACACATGAATAAACTACATTTTGATATCTTTACATAATATTAATAACTATAAACTGACCTTCAGTTTGTGGATAGCCCAGGATTGGTGTTTCACACAGATGTTTCTTCAGTTTCTGAAAAGAATCTTCACAAGTCCCGTCCCAACTAAAATGTCGTTTATCTTCTGTCAGCCGATGTAAGGGGTCGTTCAAGTATTATAATAATATAATAATAATTAAGCCTTTTTTATTTCCTCAATAAAAAAGTCAATTTTACATCAATTATATTACGCATTCAATAGCATGCAACAAAAAAAAGATACATAAAATTCCTAACTAAATTTCAAAATTCATTGACTAAATTTTATTCTATTTAATTAGTGAAAACATTTCTTTATTTATTGAGGACCTCTCTATAGAGTAAAGGCCTCCTCCATTTTTCTCCACATAATTCTGTCATTCGCTTTAATAGACCATTCTTTTCCCGCTGTTTCAAAAATTTTGTCGAGCCATCTTTCCGCCGTTCTATCCTTAGTTCTCTTCACTGATTGTTTAAGTTCAAGTAGCCGTTTATCTGGAAGTTATGACCTATCACCTAGTATCGTATGTAGCCGTTTATCTGGTAGTTATGACCTAGCATCATATGTACATAATTATGTGTATAGGGTGGAGTGGAGGGTTTTGGTCTGTAACCCCCGCGGTGACCGGCCGTGGTGGGGGACATGGAGAGGTTGCTTCTTCGTGTCATTTTGCTTTTTGTTGCGAAAGAGACTTAGTAACTGTATTTTCCGGTTTCTTTTTTACAAAATATAGATCCATTTTATTTTTCTTGGTTCGATTTTTAGAAATAATTTCGTGTTCTCTCTAAACAACTGTAACTGCTTCCGGAGACTGCGATAAATTTCTCTTTTGACGTTCATGTTTGGTGTTAACTTTTTCAGGTAGAATTACTAGTTTGTTGTATCTTATAAATGCCCTTTTTCCTTGTTCTCGTTCTTGTTGTACCTGGGTACTAAGCTTATTTCTTTCTTCAATAACTTCCGGGGGAAAGTCTTCTCTAATGTAGAAATTATCCTAATTTCGCAACATTTTCTTGTTTTTGAGTAATTCTATTTTTTTGCCCATAGTAGTGAAGGTTACAATTATAGGTCTTATCTTTTCAGATTTTTTTCCCATGCGCGATATACACTCAATATCTCTTTTTCCGCAATCTACTTTCATAATATTATTTATAATATCCAAAATGTTACTTTGTAAGGTAAAGTAGCTATCTTCAGATTCTTGTACTCCGAAAAAAATTACATTTTTTTTTCTTATTATTCTTTCAAATTTTTGAATTTTTTGTGCCTGTTCTTCTGTAATTTTTTCTAACTGCTGTTGTCTAGTTTCAAATACTATAAATTTTTCATCTATATTTTTATTAATACTGTTTGGAATACTCTCTTTCATCTCTTTTAGCTCTCTTGACTGTTCATTGAATTTTGCTTGTAAATCTTTTAACAGTTTTGTGATTTCTTCCATTTGTTATTTTTCTGCCCTCTAGCGGTACTTTGTGGTACTAGCTTGGATTTTGCCCTTAGCTAAGTTGATCGGTATTTATGAGATATAAACAGTTCTTCCAATTTGTAACAGATGTCGCTTTTTTCAAAAGAATTAAATATCGGATCGATGATTAATCGTTTTTGTAATTTTTAGGTTATTTAGTTCACAGATTAACTGTTTCCCGTTTTTTCACAATGTTATTATGATTGTCACAAACTATTTCACTCTCATTATTTGTATTTCTAATGATACTTTTAGTGTACCTATATGGTTTTATAGACCGATTTATGCACACATTAAGTTGGTTATTGTTATATCACTTTTTGCACTATATTATGAAGTTCAAGTATTACGTAACGCAAATTTTGAAGATTTTTGACTCCCCCTCTCCCCCATGTAACGCGCCGTAACGTTTTCCTGTACCCCCCCCCCCCCCCCCCAGCCCATAAACGTTACGTAACACCCCAACTGACCATTTTTACCCAAATATCACAACTTTGTTGCGAAAAGTACCGAAAAGTCACTTTAAAAAAAATCGCGTTTGCAGTAAGTATAAATATATTGTATATACAAAAAGGGATATAAACGAAAAGGGTTGCCAATTTGGGAGATTTTAGTACACTAGTTTTTTTTATTTAAATAAAAAACAACGTTACGTAACGCGTTGTTCGAGACCCCCCCTCCCCCCCTTTAACGCATCGTAACGTTTTACGAGAAATAATTGCGTTACGTAATACTTGAACGGCCCCTAATGGCTTGGCTGTCTCTGAGAATCCCTTAACAAAACGCCTGTAGTATGAGCATATGCCGAGAAATGCCCGCACTTCGGTTTTGTCCTTAGGGGTAGGCCATTTTTGAACTGCTTCCAGTTTTTCCGGGTCTGTCTGGATTCCATCACTGGAGATAACATGGCCGAGATAATTGACCTTATTCCTGAATAAACGACACTTTTTCGGGTTCAGCTTTAATTTGGCCCCCTCTATTTTGGCGAAAACTCGCTCCAAGTTTTGCAAATGGTCCTCGAAGTCACGGCCGATAATGATGACGTCATCTAAGTAGACCAAGCAAGCCTCTTCCACTAAGCCTGCTAGTACACACTCCATGAGTCGCTCGAATGTGGCAGGTGCGTTGCACAATCCGAAGGGCATGACGTTAAATTGCCATAAACCTTTACCGGTCGAGAAAGCTGTCTTCTCCTTGTCTTCTGGATGAATTTCCACCTGCCAGTATCCAGATTTCAGGTCTAGGGTCGAAAACCATTTCATGCCACTCAGGGTATCCAAAGTGTCGTCGATTCGAGGTAACGGATAACTGTCCTTCTTGGAGACATCATTGAGACGCCTATAGTCCACACAAAACCTCGTGCTGCCATCTTTCTTCTTCACTAATACAACAGGCGAGCACCACGGACTTGCAGACGGTTCAATAATCTTATTCCTTTTCACATTTTCGACATCCAATCCTAACCCAGTAACTCGTTCTTGTACTTCGTCGAAATATTTTCGAAGCTTACCCACCGTGTCACTAACATCTTTTATAGCCAAAAGCGCTTTTTCTTGCTCTTGTGATTCTTGCAAAGCACCGAACTTGCGTTCTTGTGACTCGAACTTGCGTTCTTGTGATTCTTGCAAAGCGCTGAGCTTGCGTTTCCTTGTGATTGTGTTTTCTTGTGATTCCTTCATTGCCTCTTGTGATTCTTTCATTGCCTTCATCTATTCAAATAAACTTCCTAATTGAAGTGCCACTTGAGGGTCTGTAGAAGCTACGGTGCTGCTGGTGGGCGTGGCCTGTCCGGTAGGCGTGGCAAGATGGGTGGAGCCAGTAGGCGGGGCCTGGTAGGCGGGGCCTGAGGGGCGTGGTCAGTGGGCGGTACCCGGTAGGCGGGGCCAGTGGTTGGAGCTTGGCCCACAGTGGGCGGAGCTTGGCCCCCAGTGGCATCCGCAGCTCGTTGTGCCGTCGTCCTGACCCCCTCCTTGGGGTTCTCTCTCGGAGTCAATGGCATCTCCAAATCTCACTTCCGACACCAGTTGTTACGTGTTAGGGTTCGACCGATTTGGAGAGAAAGACCTGCTGACACTTTTAGAGACTTTATTCACTAGCACTATGTCCGACACAAAGCACTAGGTACACTCACTAAACACTAGGTACACTCACTAAGCACTAACGATGTCCGAGGTCGTAGCCAATGTCGTAGGTTTCCGCTGGTATCACTCTTGATCACTAGTCTTCACTTCGAAGTCGCTTCGTCGTTAGCTCAAAAACTGAACTGAACTCACTCGGCCACCCGCGGCCTATTATACTGGCCGTGTCTACTCCCAGACCATTCTGGAATGTTCGCGCGTGTACTCGGTTTTCGAGTCTATCCCTCTATATAGCTCCTCTAGCGCCATCTTGTATTGAGTGGATGTTTCACGTTGTCTTTGTATTAAAGTGGTTTGTACTACACACAAAGTGGTTCCACCGCTCCACGCTAGATGGCGCAAGCTCCTTTACTTTGTGTATTCGTAACAATATTAACATCAGGCATCTAAAATATTTATTTCATCTAAATATTAATTACTCATCATTAGGCAATAGGTATTATATCACTCCAACCCGCAGTGGAGCAGCGTGGTGGATTAAGCGCCGACTCCTATATCCTACACGGAGAAAGAGGCCTACGCCCAGTATTGGGATGTCCCAGGCTGAACCGTGATCGTGATCAATTTCCCAGAGTAGTCACCGGTAGTATATCATCCCTCTGTACTGCTAGGCGACGAGGTTCTGTTCGGAGCTGTGTCTCGAGAAGTTCACGTGTCGCATCCAGTTGGAGTTGTTTGCGTCCGACGCGTCCACGTAGTGCGAGCGCTTGTTGTTACCGTCGTGTATCTGTCGATATATATTTCTACAATACGCAATCAAACAAACAAACACACTTTTCAGCTTTCGAATATTAGTAGATACTGAGGTAGGGCACAGCAGTAAACCTGCTCAAAATATGGAGCAGACCGACTGGGGTAGTACCTCGACCTTACAGAATATCACAGCTAAATAACATTACCCTAAAGCAGTGTTGTGTTCCTGTTGATGAGTAAAGGTGAGGCCAAACGCTTTTTTTTTTTTTTTTTATTTATTATTTAAACTCATATTACATCACAATTTAAGATTAATGCACTCCAAAAATCGCAGGGATTTGTCCGGAGTGTTGTTTCAATACAGTTCAGGCACATTTAGGCAATCAACTAACAATAACAGCAAAAAATCAACAAACAAATTAGTGGGTAATTCTATAATTTAAGTAAAAAATCTTTTAAAACTGTGTAAATGCGTACGCAGGGAAGGCGATCGAGACGCAGAACCGGTTTGTTACAAAGTTACAGGATGTTCAGATAAAACGATTTCAATTAATTTCTTATATTTTTTATAGTGATTCTGTTCTTAAAATCTACAGCCAATCCATTTAACAAGCGAGGAGTCAAATATTCCGTAGTCCTTTTACCATATACGTTATTTCTTGCGGAAATTGTTACAAGTTTTTGTTTTGTTATTTGTCGTGTAATAATTTTATGTTGAACTTTGTTCTGTATGTCCATATTAAAAAAGTTTTCTTTTAATATGTTATATTGAAATTTATATTCAACCGGTAACACGTTGCAATATTTAAAAAGTTTATTGTCATCATTTTTATATTGTTCTTTTATTTTAGGAGTTACGATATTTTTTAGGATTCTAACTTGCAGATTTTTTATAGTGTTAAGATAGGTTTTAAAGGTTCTACCATAGGTCGTGATACCGTAGCTTATGATTGACTCAGCCAAAGCATTGTAAAGCATAAGTAGAATTTTAAATGGAATTCTCTTCTTAATTATAACTATATTAGCCAAGAAAGCTCTGAGTTTGTCACATACCCTACTTATATGAGGTTTCCAATTAAAATAACAGTCCACCACCAGTCCAAGATAAGTATGCTTTTCAACAGTTTCTATGACTGGGCACTTGCATTGGTTGATATTTAGATGAAGACATTTATGATTATGGGCTTTTAGTCGATTATTTGTTTCACAGAACGTCTTGGTGTACGGTGAGCGTATGTGAACTAGTTTTGTCTTGGATGCGTTAAGTACAAGCCCGTTGTCATGACACCACTTATTTAGTAAATCAAAATCTTGCTGCATTTTTTCCAGTGCTTTGTTTACGTTTGAATCTGCTATTAAGAGGCAAGTGTCATCAGCGTACTGATAGGATGAGCAAAATTTAAATATATTATTCATGTCATTTACGTACGCTATGAAGTGCAAAGGACCGAGCACCGATCCTTGGGCTGTGCCCTCAGAAACAGATATTACATCACTTGTAACATTCCCTATTTTTACAAAATAGGACCTGTTACTTAAGTACTCTTTGCACCATTTTAAAACGGGGCCTCTAATGCCTGTATTACTAAGCTTTTCTATTATGGTGCTATGGTTAAGGGTATCAAATGCCCTAGAAAAGTCTATAAAAAGAGCTAAAACGTGATTTTTTCTATGTAGATGTCCATTTACTTCATCTGCAAACCTAGATAAAAGTGACGTGGTACTTTTCGTTGGCTGGAAACCGTACTGATTATTATTAATTATTTTATGGTCGCCGTAAAAGGTATAGATTTGTTCGCTGAAGTATTTTTCGATTATTTTATCAAGAGCGGGTAAGAGGGAGATAGGACGATAGTTATTAATGTCGTCTTGTTTACCCTTTTTGTGGACAGGGCGAACACAGCTTTGTTTAAGGTCATTTGGATAAGAACCTGATTGAATACTAGTATTAATTAATTGGGCGATACTTACTGATATTTTTTTGGCAACTAATTTAATATCTATTACTTTGATTCCATCGTTACCGGGTGCTTTTTTATTTTTAAGGTTTTTTATAATTTTTTCAATATTTTTTGGCTCTGCTCGTTTTAGATAAAAAGTTACATCGGCTGATTTACTGTAATTGTTCTTATTCAGGAGCTTGGTTGAACACGTTGGTAAAACATTTTTAACAGCATCCTTAAATGCTGAAGCGAATTTGTTAGCAATTTCAGTGTAATTTTGGTTGTTTATATCGAAAGCTTTTAAAATTATGTCGTCAATTGATTTCGTTACCCTACCACTTATTCTATTAATTATTTGCCATAAAAGACGGGGTTTTTGTTTGTTTTCATTAATTTTATTTCGATAATAATTGTTTTTGCTATTTTCCAAAATTTTATGTAATTTATTACGTATCTTTATATATTTTAATCGGAGTATGTTATTTGTGGGATCTTTTTTCATCTTATTATATATATTATCTCTCTTATCTGCTAGTTTTAACATAAATGTTTTAACCCATGGTTGCTTAATATTCTTTTCTGTATGTTGGTTTTTATTTTTTAACGATTTGTAGTACGCAGATTCAAAAGCTGATTTAATAAATTTATATATTTTATGTGGACACGACATATCTGTTGTCTTTGTCCAGTCAGTGCTATTTAACTCCTCACTTAGAATTTTTCTATTAAAATATTTAATTTTAGAAGTTTTAATATCATCCTGTATGCGCGTCGAGCGAATTCCCTCGCATGCTATCAATACAATGCGATGATCTGCCAGAACAGTATCGACCGCTGCTGTGCACGGATTCATAGTCGTTAGTCGCGTAAACACGTGATCGATGCATGATTTACATATTTTATTAAGTCTTAATTCTATGCGAGTGTAATCTGTTATACCAGATATGAATCCGTGCCCAGAGAGCATGTCGATGTATTTATTCTTTATAGTATCATTTGAATTGAGGTCTATGTTGGCGTCTCCGAGTATGATTGAATTATTAGTTGCATATTTATTCATCAACTGCGAGAGTTCGGAAATAAATCCTGTTTTGCTAGAAGATGGAGGTCTATAGATTGCACACAAAGTTATGGTGTTTTGGTTCGCGGTTTTGAGTGTCCCTAGGATCGTCTCAAAGTGCATTGTTTTTGTGATTACGGGAGTAAACTTGAGATAATTCTTAACGTAAATTATTATACCGCCTCCTCTTTGTTTGGAACGTAACTTAGTGTGCATTCTATAACCCGGAATGTTATATATACCACTGACATCGTCACTAATGTTCACTCTGTTAGAACTACGACTTCTATTGTAATCTTCGAGGATTCTATCACAATGAGAAGTTTATTAAAGTTTTTAATTATTGATCGGATATTCGTGATAATCGTGAATACAGAACAAATCAATATTTTGTTTGTTAGAGGGTATTTTCTTTATAAAAGAGTTAACTGAAAGGCAATCAAATATTTCATGTGTATGCAAGTAATCGTCAATTATATCACTAGCCATTTTACTAAAAATAATGTATATCTTATGTATCACTGAGTAATTGTTATTTATTTTTTACACGTTTGGTTGTTTAGCGATTAATGTGTCAATATCGGACATGGAACGCACTATGTGGGGACGACTCTTGTCTTCGTTCTTCTTCACATATATAACTCCCGACTTACACCATACGAACTTATATGACGGCTTGAAATTTTGTTGAGCATTATATAGTAGGGTCTTGGTGTGATGCGTTAAAGCTTCACGTATATATATACGACTTTTTTGATCAGTGAGAAGTGGCTGAGTAAGGATATTTCCTACCGTCAGTTCATTAATTTTCGCAGCGTTCACCCACCGATTACGCACATCATTAGATTTAACTTCAACCAGTATATGCCCCGGCTGTGGCCTGTCTTTTGGCTTTGGCATTCGGCGCGTACTCACAACGTCCTCAATGCTGACGTTCAGATTATCTGCGATTTTTGTTAATATTTGATTGAGGTTTATGGTAGGAGTTTCTGGGATTCCAGCTACTTCCATTGTGCATGACAGCATTTTTTGCTCCCATTCATTAACACGTTGTTCCACAGCTAATACGCGAAGCTCCAAATTTTTGTTTTTATTAATTAGCTCTGTGTTTTTATTTACAAGATTTTTTATCGTAGTATCTTGCTTTTTAACAATGTTCTCTAAATCAGCCATTTGCCCACTCATATGATCCAAGGCCTTTGTTAGTTCACTTAACTCTGTTCTTATTATCTTTTGCGTCTCTCGTGTGATGTTTTCAATTAATTTACTTTGATTGATACCAGAAATGCGGTCTTCATCATCAGAGCTATCTTCGTTTGGAACGAAGAGAGATGAACGCCTGGAAACGTTGTTAAGGCAGTCCTCACAGCTCCATTCGAGTCCCTCAGAATTCCGTAGGGCAGCTAGTTGTTTGCTGGTTAATTTAGAGCATATGGTTGTTGCATGAACAGACTTACTGCACCTACTGCACTCTAGACCTGGAGATTTTTGTGTTATATTTTTATTACAGCAAAAACACTTCTTAGGTGCCATTGTTGGCATGGACGTAGGTATTTGGAAAAAACTTATCGATTAAACGTTAGCGCGTCCGACACGATTGCCGACCAGAACTGCACTGCTTCTATTGCTTCTTTGTGACTATTCCTATTTATTGTCATTGCTAGCTGTCCCGGCGAACTTCTTACCGTCTCAGAATTGAATAATAAATAAATATTTTATAACATACACACACGGTTGTCTGTTCCTATGGTAGGCAGAGGTAGTACCTCGACCTTACAGAAGACCACAGCTAAATAATACTGTTTTCAAGCAGTATTGTGTTCCTGTTGGTGAGTAAGGTGACCAGAGCTCCTGGGGCTCATGGGGTATTGGGGATAGGGTCGGCAACGCGCTTGCGACGCTTCTGGTGTTGCAGGCGTCTATAGGCTACGGTAGTCACTTACCATCAGGTGAGCCGTACGCTTGTTTGTCGACTTAGTAACATAAAAAAAAGCAACGTAACACTTGTGTTATAGGTAACAGCCGACTGTTAAAGCTATTTTATTTTTGATAAATTTACATAAAAATAATACATACATATAACGAAGCGGCATGTGGGTGGCCTTGACTCGGTAGGTCTTCCTCCATACTCGGAACGCGGTGAAGTCAGATGATATGTGAGCACAACCTTTCTGTACGCCACCCAAACGAAAAGTGTCAGTCGCATCGCTCGTCCTTGCTATCAAAGGGCGGCGCATCGAACCCCCTACCACTCTAACTGCTGACCAATCATAACCGAGTACACCCAAGTTGAACACTTGACGTTCCGTATTCATATTCTGCGACACTTGACGTTCCATATTCATACTCTGCGACACGGCCATCTTGACAAGTCACACGTCCCTGTGTGATGCTGTAAAAGGAAAAGGTATCGCGGTATCAAAATCTCATCTCGGCCTATCCTGATTCACACTTAATTTTTTTTATTTTTTTTTATTTATTTATATTCTTAATTGTACACCACATAGAGTAATTTAACACAGAATTGTATAGTAAAAAAATATAATGCACAATGAGGCGGCCTTATCGCTCGGTAGCGATTTCTTCCAGGCAACCTTAGGGTTAGGATTAAGAGAAAGAAAAGAAATAAGTAGGTGGTGTATAATAAACGTACATCAAACAGAATAAGATAAAAATAAAATACACATAAATTAAATACAATAAAGTATTAAATATTCCCATAGGTATAAATATACACGTACATAACAATAATATAAGTAAATATACACATTATAATACACACACACATATATATATATATATATATATATATATATATATATTTATGTGTTGTGACTAGTGCTGGGACACGTTTTTTATTCAATATTTGATTTGGGGACATCTGTATGTTATCAGGTCAGGTTCCAATATATTTATGTATCCAATGAATCTATGGAGGACATTCAAAAATTGTATATAAAATAATACCAATAAACCAATATAGATGGCAGTACTTGTATTATTTCAACATTTATTTACAAAATGCACACTTCATGGTTATCATTGAATGTCCCAGAACAACCAAGCGTTATATATATTATTATTAATATAAATACAAGCTTTTATTTAGTTTTTCTGATCACTAGATTGAGCTGAAATTTTGCATACATGTGTAAATCGCGTGACGACGCAATATTATGGTGACATGGTGCTGATCTGATGATGGAGCTGGAAGGTGGTCATAGAAACTCTGTAATGAAACTACACAACCTCATAGAGTTTGGACTCGTCTGATTCGTCTTGACGAGTACTTTGGTACTAAACGGTAACCAGGGTCTGATGATGGAGCTGGAAGATGGTCACTGGAACTCAGTAATTAAACGTCATAACCTAATCGAGTATGGGCTCGTTTGATTCGTCTTGACAAGTACTTTGGTGCTAGATGGTAACCAGGGTCTGATGATGGAGCTGGAAGAAGGTCATCGGAACTCAGTAATTAAACGACATAACCCAATCGAGTATGGGCTCGTTTGATTCGTCTTTACAAGTACTTTGGTGCTAGATGGTAACCAGGGTCTGATGATGGAGCTGGAAGATGGTCATCGGAACTCAGTAATTAAACGTCATAACCCAATCGAGTATGGGCTCGTTTGATTCGTCTTGACGAGTACTTTGGTGCTAGATGGTAACCAGGGTCAGATGATGGAGCTGGAAGATGGTCATCGGAACTCAGTAATTAAACGTCATAACCCAATCGAGTATGGGCTCGTTTGATTCGTCTTGACGAGTACTTCGGTGCTAGATGGTAACCAGGGTCTGATGATGGAGCTGGAAGAAGGTCATCGGAACTCAGTAATTAAACGACATAACCCAATCGAGTATGGGCTCGTTTGATTCGTCTTTACAAGTACTTTGGTGCTAGATGGTAACCAGGGTCTGATGATGGAGCTGGAAGATGGTCATCGGAACTCAGTAATTAAACGACATAACCCAATCGAGTATGGGCTCGTTTGATTCGTCTTTACAAGTACTTTGGTGCTAGATGGTAACCAGGGTCTGATGATGGAGCTGGAAGAAGGTCATCGGAACTCAGTAATTAAACGACATAACCCAATCGAGTATGGGCTCGTTTGATTCGTCTTTACAAGTACTTTGGTGCTAGATGGTAACCAGGGTCAGATGATGGAGCTGGAAGATGGTCATCGGAACTCAGTAATTAAACGTCATAACCCAATCGAGTATGGGCTCGTTTGATTCGTCTTGACGAGTACTTTGGTGCTAGATGGTAACCAGGGTCAGATGATGGAGCTGGAAGATGGTCATCGGAACTCAGTAATTAAACGTCATAACCCAATCGAGTATGGGCTCGTTTGATTCGTCTTGACGAGTACTTCGGTGCTAGATGGTAACCAGGGTCTGATGATGGAGCTGGAAGAAGGTCATCGGAACTCAGTAATTAAACGACATAACCCAATCGAGTATGGGCTCGTTTGATTCGTCTTTACAAGTACTTTGGTGCTAGATGGTAACCAGGGTCTGATGATGGAGCTGGAAGATGGTCATCGGAACTCAGTAATTAAACGACATAACCCAATCGAGTATGGGCTCGTTTGATTCGTCTTTACAAGTACTTTGGTGCTAGATGGTAACCAGGGTCTGATGATGGAGCTGGAAGAAGGTCATCGGAACTCAGTAATTAAACGACATAACCCAATCGAGTATGGGCTCGTTTGATTCGTCTTTACAAGTACTTTGGTGCTAGATGGTAACCAGGGTCTGATGATGGAGCTGGAAGATGGTCATCGGAACTCAGTAATTAAACGTCATAACCCAATCGAGTATGGGCTCGTTTGATTCGTCTTGACGAGTACTTTGGTGTTAGATGGTAACCAGGGTCTGATGATGGAGCCGGAAGAAGGTCATCGGAACTAAGTAATTAAACGACATAACCCAATCGAGTATGTGCTCGTTTGATTCGTCTTTACAAGTACTTTGGTGCTAGATGGTAACCAGGGTCTGATGATGGAGCTGGAAGATGGTCATCGGAACTCAGTAATTAAACGTCATAACCCAATCGAGTATGGGCTCGTTTGATTCGTTTTGACGAGTACTTTGGTGCTAGATGGTAACCAGGGTCTGATGATGGAGCTGGAAGATGGTCATCGGAACTCAGTAATTAAACGTCATAACCCAATCGAGTATGGGCTCGTTTGAGTCGTCTTGACGAGTACTTTGGTGTTAGATGGTAACCAGGGTCTGCAGATGGAGCTGGAAGAAGGTCATCGGAACTCAGTAATTAAACGACATAACCCAATCGAGTATGGGCTCGTTTGATTCGTCTTTACAAGTACTTTGGTGCTAGATGGTAACCAGGGTCAGATGATGGAGCTGGAAGATGGTCATCGGAACTCAGTAATTAAACGTCATAACCCAATCGAGTATGGGCTCCTTTGATTCGTCTTGACGAGTACTTTGGGGCTAGATGGTAACCAGGGTCAGATGATGGAGCTGGAAGATGGTCATCGGAACTCAGTAATTAAACGTCATAACCCAATCGAGTATGGGCTCGTTTGATTCGTCTTGACGAGTACTTTGGTGTTAGATGGTAACCAGGGTATGATGATGGAGCTGGAAGAAGGTCATCGGAACTCAGTAATTAAACGACATAACCCAATCGAGTATGGGCTCGTTTGATTCGTCTTTTCAAGTACTTTGGTGCTAGATGGTAACCAGGGTCTGATGATGGAGCTGGAAGATGGTCATCGGAACTCAGTAATTAAACGTCATAACTCAATCGAGTATGGGCTCGTTTGATTCGTCTTGACGAGTACTTTGGTGTTAGATGGTAACCAGGGTCTGATGATGGAGCTGGAAGAAGGTCATCGGAACTCAGTAATTAAACGACATAACCCAATCGAGTATGGGCTCGTTTGATTCGTCTTTACAAGTACTTTGGTACTAGATGGTAACCAGGGTCTGATGATGGAGCTGGAAGATGGTCATCGGAACTCAGTAATTAAACGACATAACCCAATCGAGTATGGGCTCGTTTGATTCGTCTTTACAAGTACTTTGGTGCTAGATGGTAACCAGGGTCTGATGATGGAGCTGGAAGATGGTCATAGGAACTCTGTAGTGAAACGACGCAACCGCATTGAGTTTCGGCTCGTTTGATTTGTCTTTACGAGTACTTTGGTGCTAGATCGTAACCAGGGTCTGATGATGGAGCTGGAAGATGGTCATCGGAACTCAGTAATTAAACGTCATAACGCAATCGAGTATGGGCTCGTTTGATTCGTCTTGACGAGTACTTTGGTGCTAGATGGTAATCAAGGTCTGATCCGATAATAGAGCTGGAAGGTGGTAATAGGAACTCAGTAAAGAAGCTTCACAGGGGGAATGCGTCATTTTTTCGAATTATAATTACGAAACAAATGTAAAAATTTTAAATAAAATTCATTAACTCAGCTATTTTCCAATAAATTTTTATGCGGTTTTCTCTGAAAATATTCCCGTGACTTGGAAAATCCTGATATTTATCACTAAATAAGTAAATATAATAAACGTTAGTGCTTCAAGAACTAAGTGATCGGGTTTTTTATAGACATTGTAACATAACCTCACTTTTACAAAACATCTAATAACTCCGCTCTCAGATAGCCCAAATGTAAAGAATTTTTAGTGAGATATCAATAAGCCTAAATACAATAATTGATACCATTTTCATTTCATTACATTTTGATCCAAGAGTGTATGAAATCGTATCCGTTTCCTTTAAAAATTTATTTCCTTAAAATATTGTTATTATTATTTGTCATTGCGTCTATTCGTTATAAGTATTATTAAAGTTCGCAGACAAGTGGACATAAGGTGCCAATCAAACTACTAATGCGACGTTTCGATCGTTTATTTGATCATCATCAGGCATCTACAAAAGTTAGACACGTGTTAGACATAGCCAGTAGATCGCTGCATCAGCATGCTTGCCTATTGCTCACGGCACCTACAACCTGCATAGGCTCCACGTTTTACAAGCTCAGCAACTACAAGCAGCATTGACGTCAATCATTGACGTCAATCGAAGATTTCCTTTGAAGCCTGAAATGTGGAAGCGACACTCTTTGGTCCCACATTGACATGATAAGTTATAAGATGTAGTTTTAAGATTACTATTGTATTAACTCTTGGTACGAGCATCGACCAATTGTCATTACTTTAGTTTAGTTATAAGAAGTAGTATAAGATAATATTGTATTAATACCGAATTAATACATAAATATTAATTATGTGGTTTCTTTTCAACCTCCTGACTACTGCAAACGTAACTCACGCTGCATGTAATCAATAATCTATACTAATATTATAAAGAGGTAAAGTTTATAACTTTGTATATACGGGGTAATCTTCGCAAATACTGATCCGATCATGAAAATTCTTTCACTAACAGAAAGCTACACTATTCAGGAGTGACAAGATAAAAGGAAAAAGATAAAAATATATAAAGATTTTAAATCACCAGGATTTGAACCTGCGTCCTCTGACGTGCCGTGTCAACAATTCAATATAATCAAGCATTATTATTTGCCTTAGAAATTAATTGGTGATTTTAAAACATTTATATTTATCTGATTTGCTGAAAATAGTGAGAGGCTACACTATTCAGCAGTGAAATAGGCTATATTTTATTGTAATTGTACAAAAAAATTCAGTAAAAAAGAAAAATATTAAAATATATTATGAAAATGACAAAGAAACGAACGCCATCTATCGCTGTTAGATTTAACTATTTCATACTCTATTTTATTTACTGTCTATTTGAATCTATCGATGACGAAGTTTTTACGCTTTTTGATAGATGGCGTTGGAGCAACATATTATTTATTTAAGTGGTTTAAATTTGTTCTTTATAGTATGTTATTTGGTTCTGTAATTTAAAATAATAAATACACGATATTATTACGATTTTATTCATCGCTGTAGGCGCCCGCTGCCGTTTATTTTTTATTTTATACTAGCTGCTGCCCGCGACGTCGTCTGCGTGCGTTCACTGCTTGTTCCCCGTAGGTGATAGCGTGATAATATGTAGCCTATGTTCTGACCCGACTTCCTAACAATATTCGTGCCAAATTTGAAGTAAATCCATGCAGTACTTTTTGAGTTTATCCTGGACATACATACAGACAAACAGACAAACAGACAAAAATTCTAAAAACTATATTTTTGGCTTCGGTATCGATTGTAGATCACACCCCAAGTATTCTTTTGAAAAAATATTCAATGTACAGTTTTGACTTTTCTACCATTTTATTATATGTATAGATATTTTCTCTTTACTTTCTGTTTTACTTTATCGGTACTCCGGACGTAGTTTTGGTCAAAAGTTTTCTTCAAAACTATTTTTGCATTTAAAAAAAGATAATTAACGCCCAACGAAGTGGGCACGGGTCGGCTAGTGTATATATAAAACAACAACAAAGAAAGAAAAAACAAACTATAGTCCGTTCAACGAGACGAGAGAATTTTTGTAAACAAACCAAAATGTCATTATAATAGATGTCATTTACATGTGCAGGGTTTTGTAACCTTTTTTTCGTACACAATTTTTTTAAATGTAAAATATATTTATATTTTGATAATTACTTAATTAAATATAATTAATTAAATTTAATTATGTATATAAGATTTGATACTTCTTAAATAATTAATTATCAAAATGTACATTTATTTTACATTTTACATTTAAAGTTTAAATATAATAATATTAGTTTATTAGTTTAATTTTAAGTTTAGGATTTTAGGTACAAATGAAATATTATTGATTAATATTACTAAAATATTTATTAGATACAAGCTGCTGTGCCCGCGACTTCGTCCGCGTGGAATTTAACGACAAATGATAAATGAATGATAAATGAAAACATTTATTTCGCCATAAGGTGATACACACACTTAACGAAAGTCGAAAAAAAGTGATACAAAAAAAAACTAAACAATAATAACAAAAAGTTAGGCAGCATAAAATCAAACAATAAAATAAAAAATTAAAATTTATTATCTTAACATTAGTTACATTACAAACTTACGTAATGTACCCAGTGTTGTAAGCAACGCTAACTTAGTCAAAATATTAAGTTACTAATGTCTCGTTAGAAATTACCTACCTACTTTATCCTCGGCTTTATTAAATATTACAATTAATAACAATGTCCCTAGTGTAGGTCGAGAGAAAAAAAGCCGGAGGAAAAATCTCTCGGTACTCTTTTAAAACATGCACACTAAAATGCAAATAATTATTACAAAATCCGAATGTTTTCAAAGTCAGACTATCTTGACAGATTCGACGTTCGAACTTGCCGAGAGACGTGCAGCAGATAGCAAACAAACAAGATAGAAGGAGATAGACTATATTTTGTTTGTTCCGTCGTCACTATGAAAAAATGATGCGCTTTGTTTACAAAATTTCTCTCGTCTCGTTGAACGGACTATATTTTAGTATTTTCTCACATTACCTTCACACGCAGTATTTAATTGACATCTTTATATTATTAAAAATCGCTAGTATGTAAGATCCTATAGCTAATGCATTATATATTGTTGTTTTTAATTTAATTTTAAATAACTGCAAACTATGAATTTTGAAAAATTGATACTATAACATTTAAATTTATCTAGGTAACAATATGTGCAATTTGTGTTATTATATTTTTTGATATACATTTTCAGGACATCAGATTTTTAAATTTGACTCTGTTCTTCATCTAAACCATCAATTACATACACGTAAAGTTGTTGATTAACAATGTATTGGTCTAAGATCCGGGATATAAAAAAATATTCCCTCATCTGTTAATTAACAGACACACACAATACAATATTGACGGTTTTAGCTTACTACATGTACTTAATTAACATGAGAGAGAAAAGATTTTTTAGAAGAAAATTTTTTTTTTTTAAGTATTATTATTTGCAGCAGGCTTATTGTGGCAGAGGTTGTTTTTATAAATTCACAATATTGAAATAAGCCTATAAAAATTGTTTAATCTAATTAACAGATGAGGGAAGATTTAGCTTCTCGGATCTTAGACCATATACAGAATGGTAACAACAAGAATTTCTTTCTTTACCTTTACATATATTGTTAGTTACTTTCTTCCTATTTAACTTGTCAATATGTATTTTCCTTTTAATTTTTTATATTTTATCTTTTTATCTTTACGAATGTTGAATTTTGAGTTTTGCTACATTTAAAGTATGTTATTTAAATTTATGTAGTTGGCAAAATGTACATTTTTTTAAATATAATTTATTACTTGTTATATGAACATCTTATTCTCAAATTTACCTCTGTTCCAGTGTCTAAAACAATAATTATATATAAGATATAATATATAAACAACGCGTTATGTTGCACAAAACTACAAATAGACTACTACTAATTGACTAACTACAAATTGAAAACCATAAATTGAAATGCTGTACAAAACTAAAAATAGACTACTACTAATTAACTAACTACAAACTGAAAACTAAAAATTGAAAACTACAAAAAATTACCTCACATTTAACTGTTAAGGACAAAATTTAAAACAATTACTTTTTTAAAATGTAAGTAATTTATAGATTTTGATCCCCCCCCTCACCCCCAGTAACGCGCCGTAACGTTTTCCTGTACCCCCCCCCCTACACCACGAGCGTTATGTAACATCCAATTGACCATTTTTACCACATTTTTACCCAAATGTCACAACTTTGTTGCGCAAACTAACCGGAAAGTAGCTAAACTACTTTTGTTATCGTTTTAATCGCGTTTTTGGTAGTAATAAATAAATAAAACAATAGATTTTAATACCCTAGTTTTTTTTAATAAACAAAAAACAATGTTACGTAACGCGCTGTTCGAAACGCCCCTCCCTCCCCTGTAACGCATCGTAACGTTTAACAAGACCCCTCCCCCCAAATTAGCGTTACGTAATACTTGAACGCCCCCTTAGCCTTTGGGTACGGAACCCTAAAAATGATGTTCTGCATGGGGTGACATAATTTTCTGATTAGTGTTCACTGTCATGTGAAATTATATTTTCTTAACTCGTTTTGTGAAAATATCAACAATCTTATATCATAATTAATTTTTAGTCACTAATCCATCCATGGCTATTATCGTTAAAGGTTGCATGCAATGTACCTATATAATGATATTTTTCTTATCAGGTTTAAATTATTATGTTTATATTTTTAGTTCTTTTTATTAACAAGAACATAATGATAGCTTGTTTTTTATCCTTTAGGGCGCCTTCAAATTAGCCGCGCACAACGCGCGACAGCAGCGCGACAAATTTGAAGGCGCCGCGCTGCTGTCAAGCGTTGTTATTTACATACATTTACAACGTCGCGCGTCAGCAGCGCTGCAGACGCGCTGCCGCCGCGCGGCTAATTTGAAGGCGCCCTTACTGTTTACGAGAAATAATGGCTTATTTATGAAACGATTTTAAGCAATAAAGAATTATTCGTTATCCAATTAAGTACCTTAAATACATTGTGCATTTAATATACATCAATATGGTCCTTTATAGTATGTAATTTAAATCAATGTTTTCAAAGATATCATAGATTTAAAATGCAGGAACATAGCGGTCGCAGTGGTACCGGTCGGGGTGGCTGGCGGCGCGGCGGCCGGCGGCGTGTGCCACTGTGGTCTGTGCCTATATAAATGTCGCGTCGAAGGCCGCGCTTCACCCTACCCTATTCAATTGATTTAAGCTATGTATTCATTAAGCAACATTTGCAAATTTTGATTTTCGTTAAGTGTGTGTATCACCTTATGGCGAAATAAATGTTTTCATTTCATTTTATTTCAAAGAAGCTTGTAACACTTGACGCTCAACATGTTTGGCAACGTCGCACAACAGCGAAGCGACCTTGCTAGTTGACCTTGTTAGTCTTATTGTTTGTTTACAAAAATTTTAAATAATAAAAATAATTTAAAATTAATAGTTGTTATATCAGGCGTTCTTCCTCTTTCACACACAGGGTGGGTTCCCCCTTTTACTTTTAGGCCTAACTCTGGCTACCTTTATACACGGGGTAATAAAACAATAGTGGATACTTTTTTATAGTTTACAGGGTTGCTTCTTGTTTTTTGTATAGGTACATTGTTAATCTAACTAATGGTTTGTACATTCACAACTTATCTACTTATACAAAATTTAGTCGATATTTTTATTCTTACAACTTAAGACTAAATGGTTACGAATTACAAAATTATTTTAACACTTTTATATTATTCAAAATGAAACTGTATACTAATAAATTAATAATATAGGTACAAAGAAACAGCTATTTACATGAATAACAATATTAAGCCTATTAGTTAATTATGTTCTATCATAGAAACTATAGCTTAATGGCAAATAAAATATGATATAATTATATGCTTTTGATTCGATTTTTGTCAAATATCTCGAGAAAAGAGCATCAATAGTAGTATGGTCTCTCGTAAGTCGTAGTAAATTGAAGATTCATCGTAAAAAGGATAGCGATAATTTTTGCTGCGGCAATCGGGTTGTGACTTGAAATTTCTCTCATAATGTTTACTCTGGATACGCTACGCCCAACGATTTTATATTTTGTCTGATCAATACCCCAGATTGATGAGAAGATTGGTGCGATCTGGTAGCTAGGGATTACCGAATTATTATTTAGCTTTTAGTACATAACCTAACTACATCATTTTTATTGTAATAAAACCGTTTAAGATAAAAAAATAGTTTATTTTTTTATTATATAGATAAGTATAGAAGATTATGTGAATTCGAATTGTCTAAAATCTAATCCAACGCAGGCGAAGTTGCGGGCACCAGCTAGTTCCACCATACATTGATACACTAGCGGCCGCACTCAGAGACGTTCAAATTAGTCCTTATGGATTCTTAAGTAATTGACATTAAGGCGGCTGTGGGGGCAAAACGCCGCGCTAGCCGTTTTTTGTGCAGTTTTTTGAAGCTAATCTGCTTTTTATTGGAAAGAAATATCAAAATAATACAAACACATTTAATTTCTACATAATTTTGATTATATAATAGATGATTTTTTAATTTTTTTAAAGGAATACATTTTAAATAATCGCCTTACAACGAAACCACAAAAATGAGAAATAATTACTGATACTATGCGTCTCCTCGTAAAGTAAACATTATTTTATTTTGCTACCGACACTAATGGATGGACAATTTAATAATGAACAATTCGCATGAATAAATTTTTCGAAAAGACCTAAATTTGATGTGTTATTGATTTTTTTCTAAAATCTGGGCGTATTCACTACTGTAGCTCAAGCGCGGGGTATCGGAATTCAGTCTGCCGCAAGGTTTGGAGGGCGAAGCTTGTGTCGTTTGTCACCGTCTCGGCTAGCGCACGCTCACGTCATATTATAAATCTATACGTCTATACTCTATACATACAAATAAATAAAATTGGAGTGTCCGTTTGTAATAATAAAATAATAGCCTTTTACTAAATGCATATCGACGACAGAAAACAAAATAAGGGCGTAACCGCAGAAAACGTTACTTTACACCAGAGGCAAAAAACAAAAAAATAAATTGAAATAAATTCATAACTCCTGATCGGTACGTTGTGTGTACGTAATTTTTAAACCATGACTATAAAATACCACCTTTTATTGATTTGTCTACAAATAATTAATCTCTTATTGCTAGAAATAGGATTTTTTTGCGATACGACCATAAAAAAATTAAATATCAGAAATTACGGACCTCATAAACTGCTTAAATTGACATGATGTTTGTACTGCGTAACAAAGTTACAACAAATTCGCTTACCTTAAGAAGGTCGTAACGACTTATTATTTTAATTTCCTCTCTGAACCAGGGTGTAAGTTCATTTAATATACTTTCAATGTCTAGAAATCTGGTCGTAATGTCGATCTTTAAAATCCGGTTGACTTAATAAAACGTCGCAAGCTTTTTTGAAGGTAAATTAATTAATAAAAAAAAGTGTAATATTAACGGACATAGAAACATAATTTGTTTATGTTAATATTAATATAATAATTAATTATTAGATATTTAATATTAACATTGTTTAAAATAGGTAATTAAAATTAAAATAATATAGTATTTATATTAAAATATTATAGTATTTCTCCTTGTACAATTATACACGTCAACAGAATCTATACCTATAGGTACTAGCTGACCCCGCAAACGCTGTTTTGCCATATATGATATTAACACCCGCAACCCCCTCTTATGGGTGGAATTTCGTACCTCTACTCGGCAAAAGGAATATTCCTACCATATTTCAAGTCTCTACGAGTTACGGATCCAGAGATATCGTGATGAGTCAATATATATGGGGAAATCTCTTTTATATATATAGATAATACTCGTATGCTAGATTTCAAAAGGCAGATCTGATCCAAGCTAACCCAAGACCCAAGCAGCCTTACCCATCCGTTATGGTGGTTTAGGGATTCGCAAAATTTCCAGTGTCGCTTTACCAGCCTTCCTATCTTCTGTCCATAGTTCAGCAAATCTCATTAGTAAATTTTAGGGGCATCCCCTTCAAACTTTGAGATTGCTGGCTTGGAAGAAGCTAGAAACGCTTTCTTAATTGCATGCCCAGCTCAAAATTTTCCAGTTTATCCAAATTCACAGAGGAGCTGGGACGGCATAAACTGCAAATTGACTATTGACAATCTTTTGAGTTGTAGTACAGGTTCTGCGCGTTCTAGGCTTTTGGCTGTGGGTACGCATGAGACTGGCTACTGTCTTATGTATACTTCGTCAAATACAGGAACATTTCTTGAGCCTGACATGCTCCGAATCACAACCTGTCTACGGCTTGGGGTTCCGGTCTGCGCTCCTCATCAATGTCCCTGTGGCAGTGATGTTGATAAGCTAGGACATCACGGACTGTCATGCCAAAAAAGTGCAGGCCGCTTCTCGAGACACACCGCACTTAACGATATCATACGCCGGTCCCTTGCCACTGTCAACGTGCCAAGTCTAATTGAGCCATTGCAAGAGACGATGGCAAGAGACCAGACAGTGTGAGTTTGATTCCATGGAAGATGAGCCGGGTGCTGGTATGGGATCCAACCTGTTCAGACACACTGGCCCTTTCCCATCTACATGGAACCAACAACAGAGCTGGTGCGGCTTGTGAAGCGGCTTAAAAAGCTAAAGCATGCAAATACAGGGGTCTAGGCTCCTAATATGATTTAGTCCCATTCGGTGTCGAGACCCTTGGTCCGTGGGGTCCTAGCGCTATAAGGCTTTTTAAGAAAATAGCAAAAAGGTTAGTCGACATCACAGGAGACCGAAGAGCTGGCAGCTACCTCGGAAAAAGAATTAGTCTAGTTATTCTAAGGAATAAATTAAACTAATTGAGATAAAAAGTATCCTATGTCCGTTTCCTGGTTCTAAGCTACCTCCCTACCAATTTTTAGCCAAATCGGTTCAGCCGTTCATGAGTTATAAATAGTGTAACTAACACGATTACACGACTTTCTTTTTGTTACTTAAAGTTAAGTTTATTGATTATTTACATTTATTTATTTTATTTATTTAACAATTTATCATACGTACAAAAATTACATAATAAATTTGTCATGGAGACTCACGTATAATGGGTGTGCTTATCCCTATAAGAGATTTCTTCCAGCACACCCAACACATTAATGTTCTGTGATAAATAATATTTTTTTTATTAAAGAGAAATAAAATAACTGAAGCAAAATAAATACAACCTTTCATCACGGCGTTCGCGCAGCGACCAAGGTACCTTACCTCGGGCGTAACTGAGAAAAACCTGTATGCACAACACGTATGATTCGCTGTAACCACCTAAAGTATGAAATATTCAGTTTGGTAATATTGTTGTACCGTGACTTGTGATTATTCAAGTTACCCACGAAACTGTAGTATCTTATAGGTTATTCAATATGCTTAGAAAAATACAAACCGCAAGAAAGTCGTAAGCAATGAAGTTTAGCTAAATGCATGCCGCAAAAAGGTCGTAACGTATATTTTGTATTAAAAACGCGAACTCCTAAATAGTCGTATTATTAAAAAGTTAAAATTTACTGTTTTAGAGGCAGTTACGCCGTAAAAAAATCACACACTTTTCAATATATTTCCTGATTTTTAGATTTCATGTCGGCGTAGAAATACGAGACCTATACCAAAAGATGGAGAAAAAAAAGCTGATAATTACCTTATACTCAGTGTGGTTACGACTTTTTAACGGGATACGACCTTATTGTTTTCTAGCGTCGATATGCATGTATACACGGTACATATACCAAAATAACATTTTTTACAATTGTTGTCTGTCTTTCTGTCAGTTTGTTCCGGCTAATCTCTGAAACGGCTTGACCGATTCAGACGGGACTTTCACTGACAGATAGCTGATGTAATAGGCTGTTACTTTTATTTTTATTTTGTATCTCTGCGAACTGAACAATATTTTTTTTTTAATTCCACGCGGACGAAGTCGCGGGCACAGCTAGTAAACAATAATAAATTTATTAGCATATTGTTAGCATTTTTTGTTGACTTTTGTTTGGGATAGTTTTTTTGTTTGTTATTTATTGTGAGAGGACGCTCTGTGTGTGTATTTAAAACTATGTATTGAGTTTCTTTTAAAGACGCTATTGTTGTGTAGGTATCTAAAAAATGGTTTTAGCACCTTTGAAAATTATAGAAACGACACCCATGATAAAGAGTTTTGCTAGCTAATTTAATTTGACCACGTAGTATAGGTTTTTACTTTTTACCTAGACCTACTTTAAAATAAAAAAAATATATAATAAAATTTACTTTATTGTTGTTATTTTATTTTTCTACTTACACTGTCTGTGAAATGAAATGTGATGAATGTGTTGCTAAGCGCAAATCTCGAGAGCAGCTAAACAGATTTTTCTTACGAAAAATTAGAAAAATTGCCTGAAAAGTCTGAAAACAACACTATTCTATATTCCCATACAAAAGTTTCGTAATAATACTTAAAAGTCAATTTGAACTTTAATACCATACCATAAAGTTTAAGTTTTAGTGGAGGGGTTTCAGTAAGGCAAAACAATTGAGTGACGTATAAATATTAATGTCAATATTTGTCAATATATTAATTTATATTTTTTTTTTTACATTATGTAATTGTTGACTTATCAACTTTCTTTTTTCTTTTTTTTATCTTACTAGCTGACCCAAATTGCCGTTATCCCGAATAGCAAAATAAGTATTTAAAAAATAATAATTAAAGAATCGACTGTTAGGCGGTACGAAGTTCGCCGGGTCAGCTAGTTATTTATAAGTTTAAGTAATATTATACTTCATTATTAGTATTTATAGAACGTAAGTGTAGTAACTGAATTTATTACTTACCTAAATTATATACGCGCCAATTAACATTTATTTCTTATAAAAAAATAATATATTTTTTTATTGAATGCCGTGCGGATCCCTAGATCTGTAATTTTTACGTGTATTCGTAAGTTGTTCACCAAATGCCGCTAATAGTGTTTTACGAGAGGTGGGGTGCGGCAAAGAGGGAACGAATGCTCAAGGTTATTTACCGCCGGGATACCGCCTTAAGGCCCGTATTTATAAATCGCTCTCAGATACGATCTCAAGAGCGATCTTAGCTGATAGGCTCTCAGGATGTAATCACAATCTCAAGATCACTACAATTTAATAAATCGTCATCAAGAAAGTGTTGTCAACTTTATTTTTCAGAAGATCATACCATATACTAGAAAAGATCATATTATGCCTAGTTGCCTACATTTCAAGGAAAAAAATCGTACGTAATGAAATATCAATAAAATAACGTAAATAATTTTAAAACGGAATATCATTATAATTTAAGGCTCGTCTTTAGATTACGGGCCGTCGATTTATGGGGTTTTGTGGGGTGGAAAGGGGAGAGAGGGAGCGGGCTACCCCTTGTTACCATTCCCACCCCGCGGAACTCCATGGTTATGGAGATATACATAGTTAAAGTTTTGAGGTTAGAATAACGCTATTAAGCTATTGCACTACCTTGTGGGGGAACCAGGGGCTAGGCACCTGCCCCCCTCGCCCCCCCACCCTAGAACCACATAAACTGACAGCCCGTAATCTAAAGACTAACCTAAATTTAAATCAATATTTATCACTATAGCCTCGCGCGCAACTTCGCCGCGTGGATTATGATCAATTTGTCATACATAGTTTATGCGAAACTTTAACCGCTTACGCAGCGGAAGCTCTCAAAAGAAAAGAAAAAAACCCAATTTTTATTTTATTTTATTTTAATTATACGCCAACAAGGTAGACACCAACAAATTCACAACAATCAACAGCACAGCACACTCAATTATAGGCACATACAGCTTACTTAAGAGTGTTTCATTACAAAAACACGTAAAATTGATACATTTAAAATTAAATCAATAAAAATTAAATTATTACAATAAATTTAAAAACAAATTTAAATTAAATAAAAAAAAAATGAAACGATAAAATTAAAATTGACATTACAAAATTAAAATTAATATGAAAGATTAATAATAAAACAATCAATTATAAATTATGAACAAATTCAGTGACATTAAAATCAATAGACATAAAAATTAAAATTAAAATTGATACAATAATATTGAGTTATTACCTACATGAAGTCAAAAAATTAATATTACAATAAAAATTATGAATAAAATAGAATAAGCATTTTGAAACATTGGTCTTATCGTGATGAAATAATTATAAACTATAGCCTTCCTCGATAAATGGGTTATCTAACACTAAAAGAATTTTTCAAATCGAACCAGTAGATCCTGAGATTAGCGCGTTCAAACAAACAAACTCTTCAGCTTTATAATGTTACGAGTACACAAAAAAGGAGCTTGCGCCATCTAGCGGGGAGCGAAGGAACCACGTTGTGTGCTGTACAAACCACTTTATTACAAAGACAACGTGAAACATCCACTCAATACTAGATGGCGCTAGAGGACATATAGGTGAATGAACTCAGGATCGAGTACACGCACGAAGGTTCTAGAACTGTCTGGGTGTAGGCTCGGCCCGGTATAAAAAGGCCGATTGAGGCCGAGCGGAGTCAGTTCAGTTTGAGCTAACGACGAAGCGACTTCGAAGTGAAGACTAGAAGTGATACCAGCGGAAACCTACGACATTGGCTACGACCTCGGACATTGTTAGTGCTTAGTGAAGTGTACCTAGTGATAAGTGAGTGTACCTAGTACTTAGTGCTTGTATTTAGTGCGTAGTATTTATACCTAGTGCTTGTGTCGGACCTAGTGCTAGTGAATAAAGTCTCTAAAAGAGTCAGAAGGTCTTTCTCTCCAAATCGTTCGAACCCTAACACGTAACAACTGGTGTCGGAAGTGAGATTTGGAGATGCCATTGACTCCGAGAGAGAACCCCAAGGAGGGGGTCAGGACGAGGGCACAACGAACTGCGGATGCCACTGGGGGCCAAGCTCCGCCCACTGTGGGCCAAGCCCCGCCCACTGGCCCCGCCTACCAGGCCACGCCCACTGGCCACGCCCCTCAGGCCCCGCCCACTGGCCCCGCCCACCAGGCCCCGCCCACTGACCACGACCCTCAAGTGGCACTTCAATTAGGAAGTTTATTTGAATTAATGAAGGCAATGAAAGAATCACAAGAGGCAATGAAAGAATCACAAGATCGCAAGTTCAGCGCTTTGCATGAATCACAAAAGGCAATGAAGGAATCACAAGAGGCAATGCAAGAATCACAAGAACGCAAGTTCAGCGCTTTGCAAGAATCACAGGAAAAAGCGCTTTGGGCTATAAAAGATGTTAGTGACACGGTGGGTAAGCTCCGAAAAGAGTTCGACGATGTGCAAGAACGAGTTAGCGGGTTAGGATTGGATGTCGAAAATGTGAAAACCGTCCTCGCTGAACTACAGAAGAGAGTAGCGCGCCTTGAAACCACGGGAGTTGCGATGTCTAGTGGAACTACCGGAGTTGCGCAAGGACCAAGGGTGAAAGTGCCGCCATACGACGGCACTACTTCGTGGAACGCCTATCGTCAGCAATTCCATACTGTTGCTACTGCCAACGGATGGACGGAAGAACAATGCCTGACCGCGCTCACTGTTGCGCTCAGAGGGCAAGCTTTGTCTGTCTTGGAAGCACTGCCACATACAGGACATGGGTTCCAAGACCTGATAGAGGCACTTGAGTCCAGATACGGGGAGCGACACCTGGAGCACGTGTTCCGTGCCCAACTGCGTGACAGAGTCCAACGCTCAGGAGAAGGACTACAACAATGGGCGTTGGAAATTGAAAAACTCGTCAGGAAGGCACACCCAGGAGCCGACAGCAAGATGGTAGACACGAATATTGTTCAAGCATTTGTCGACGGAATCAAAGACCTGGAAGTGAGAGCATAAAAGCTACCCCGGCGTATGTCAATTACGGTAGAGAACTACGAATACCAGTAGACCTATTGACAGGAGGGTCACCGGAGGGACCCGAGACCGTACAAGACTATGTCAGCAACTTAAGGGAAAAAATGCGCTACATACACACCTTGGTCCGGGAAAATGGGTTACAGTCAAGCGAGATCATGAAAACCAGATATGACCGGAAATCGAACACGAGAGGCTTCGAAGAAGGGTCACTAGTGTGGCTGCATAACCCAACCCGCCGGAAAGGGAAATCTCCAAAGTTGCAGACCAAGTGGGACGGTCCATACAAAGTGGTTACCCGAATGAATGATGTGACTTATAGAATTCAAAAGCAACCAAGAGGGACATTCAAAGTGGTACACATAGACCGTCTGGCGCGTTACCATGGCAGTAACAACGATGCTCGGGACGAGCATCTCTAAGAGGGGAGTAGTGTTACGAGTACACAAAAAAGGAGCTTGCGCCATCTAGCGGGGAGCGAAGGAACCACGTTGTGTGCTGTACAAACCACTTTGTTACAAAGACAACGTGAAACATCCACTCAATACTAGATGGCGCTAGAGGACATATAGGTGAATGAACTCAGGATCGAGTACACGCACGAAGGTTCTAGAACTGTCTGGGTGTAGGCTCGGCCCGGTATAAAAAGGCCGATTGAGGCCGAGCGGAGTCAGTTCAGTTTGAGCTAACGACGAAGCGACTTCGAAGTGAAGACTAGAAGTGATACCAGCGGAAACCTACGACATTGGCTACGACCTCGGACATTGTTAGTGCTTAGTGAAGTGTACCTAGTGATAAGTGAGTGTACCTAGTACTTAGTGCTTGTATTTAGTGCGTAGTATTTATACCTAGTGCTTGTGTCGGACCTAGTGCTAGTGAATAAAGTCTCTAAAAGAGTCAGAAGGTCTTTCTCTCCAAATCGTTCGAACCCTAACACGTAACAATAATATTAGTAGGTATCGACGGGTGCAAAGTAAAAAAAGTTAACTACAATTTTGAGATTTTTTTTTTTATTTCAGTAGATAACTAACTTTATATTTTACAACATGGCAAAATAAAAAATACAAATATCGCCTCATTTCTTGTACTTTTGTCAAGTAAAAGAAGACAACTTCTGCTGTTTTGTAAAATTACACGACGTACATGCGTTCAACTACCGCTGGCTGCTATTACGCAGTCCGCGCGGGGGGCGCACGTTCATTCCTTATTACGTCATCAGTCAGATGCCATGTTCTCCGCCGGCCGGCAACAATGTTAAACAAATAATTTTATGATGTAGAAAAAGACATCTGCGTAATTATGCTTTGAACTTTGATTTTATTTAGAACTAGCTTCTGCGCGCGACTTCGTCGGCGTTTACTCCGCTTCTATTAGTCTTAGCGTGACGATACATAGCCTATAGCCTTCCTCGATAAATGGGCTATCTAACACTGAAAGAATTTTTCAAATCGGCCCAGTAGTTCCAGAGATTACCGCGTTCAAACAAACAAACAAACAAACAAACTCTTCAGCTTTATATATTAGTATAAGTATATAAGATGTAACACAGTCATGGACCAATTTTTTCGTTTGGATAATCATGCAAATTTGACCTTGGTGAAAAGTGCGAGCGTCAAGTAAATTAGTAAATTACTTTAACGTGTTTACTGATTTTTTTATTTATTAGTTAGTATAGTTATTGTAGTTTGATGGTGTAGTCTAGGTAGGTCCTCTAGATATATTACATATATATTTAAAAAATGTGTTACATTTAAAATAGTTTAATTCGAATTTTTGAAATGTGTACCTACTATCTAATTGGTTTTTTTATTAAACAACTAGCAACTCGCCCCGGCTTCGCGGGGGTTTTTAAAGAAAATATCTTATAAATCAGAATAACACACACGCTTTAACATATAAAGATACTAGCTGTGACCGCGACTTCGTCCGTGTGGAAATAAAAAGAATATTTTTCAGTTCGCAGTTACCATGCAGTTACAAAATAAATACATTTGTAAAATATAAGTAGCCTAAGTTACTCCTTATTACATCAGTTATCTGCCTGTGAAAGTCCAGTTAAAAGCGGCCCAGCCGTTTCAGAAATTAACCGGGACAAACAGACAGACAGACAGACAAAAATTGTAAAAAAAGTTATTTTGGTATATGTACCGTGTATAGGTACATCATAATATGCATTTAGTAAAAAGTAGTTAGGTACTTTAATGTTACAATACTTACAACCAGACACTCCAATTTTATTTATTTGTAACTAGCTGCCCGGACAGACTTCGTTCTGTCTGTTATGTTTTATTTATTTATTATAAAAACCTTCCGTGGGTTTTTTAAGGAACGTACAAAAAAATTAGGCGAATCGATCGAGCCTTTCTCGAGTTATGCGCTTAGCAACATCCATTTTTATTATATAGACTAGCTGCCCGGACAGATTTCGTTCTCTGTTGTTTTTTTTTTTTTTTTGTAGTATAAAAACATTAAAAACCTTCCATGGGATTTTTAAGGAACATAAAAAAAAAAAATTAGCTGAATTGGTCGAGCCATTTGAGTTATGCGCTTAGCAACATTCATTTTTATTATATAGATATAGAAGATTGTGTGAATTGTACAAAATGTAATCCTGCGCAGGCGAAGTTGCGGGCACCAGCTAGTTCCACCATACACTAGGTACCTAAACTTTCGGACGCGAGGCGCGGGGTCACGGGGCGCCCACTCAGCCCGGTCGAATCACGGCGACAAGAAATTAATTTAATTGCGCATTATTTTGATTTTGCTATATATCTCCTAGACCTATGGTATTCATTTAATTTGCTTTGTGTAAAGGAAAAAAATAATCTTCATGAAAATATACTAAATAATGTTTGATGTTAAAAGTCTTATTAAGACATATGACGATTTTTTAACATTTTTTGAGATATTTTAATACTTTTTTCAAACTTATATATCCACCAGGGTTAGTATCAGGCGAGCCGCACGCTTGTTCGCTGAGATAGTTGTACTTAGGTATATGAAAAAAAAGTTTTATCGAAAACGCTGCATAAACGGAGATGTAGGTAACATAAAAATGTATGGTAGAATTATTCCTCTTTCAAAGGTCTACAAAAACAGTCCGTGTTAACTTTTAAAAATATTAGCTACTATCATACTACTATTACTATGTATACACTTGGGTGTAGCACACGAATTGTAGAAAGTAGCGAGAAATGTCACAACATGGTCACAACACAAAAAGTTGAGAAAAAGTCACAAAATTAAGTCCACAGGTTTTTAGAGGGTACTGAGCACTATAATATTAGGTATGTAAAAAAGTTAGGGATTGTCACGCACGACAGATCTATCGCCGCACGCACTCAAGGTTTTAAGTCGCAATTTTGCCCGTCTCCGCGAACGAAAACAGGTAGGTATAACGCACTGGTTTTTCAGTAGATTTTCACAAAATGTACTTCACTAGTTAGAGGGTAATGAGACGAATAGTTTGATATTCAACACTCTACGAAAAGTTAATAAATTAGTTAAAAAATGAAATTTTAAAATTGCTTTGGGTAGGCTACTCGTTCTATAAACTTTATTTACCTATAAAAATAATTTATTTAATTCAGATTCACATCCATACAAGTGTTAGTAACATTTTATAACTTAAAAACTAATGTTAGTAGTACACTTTGATTTAATATAATTGTGCGTATAAGCACAGATTAGTAAATAGTACTTACTACGTACAGATACTTAATACTGCTATAATAGCCTACTCCTTCGCGTCAGCAACCGCTGCATGCTAAAATGTGCCTAAATGCTCCAGTGTACAGTTGTGATTGCTTCGCACCACGCGATCCCACAGCAACGGCAGGGCTGACTCTTCGATAAAATTAAATTAACATAACTCTTTGTATCTATGTTATTGAGAACTGTGAATATATTCCGACTATATGTGGTAGTTTTAAATTGTATAGTTTATAAAATATATTTTTCTTTATAAATAGGTGCTGACTGTTAAATAAACTAACTGCTAAATTCATTAATACACCTAGATAAAACATTCTTATAGAGGACAGTGTGTAGATAAAATAAATAAAAAATATTCAAAAGTTACATGTGTTTTATGATTATATAATTTTTTTATAAATTTAATACTCGTAATTTAATAATTTTCGATTGAAACAATAATTATCAAAATCGATAAACCCAGTAAAAAGTTATCCGGTTTAATATAACGAAGGTCGACGAAAAAATATCAAGTAAATACGCATTTTAGATATAACTCTAAAAGTGCTTGGGACCACATGATACGCATTCACGCACCCTTTAATTAAAACAAAATTTATCGAAATCGGTCTACCCAGAGAAAAGTTCTGATTTAACATACATAAAAAATACAATAGAATAAAAAATAATTAATTTAGAACGTCCTCCTTTTTGGAAGTCAGTTAAAAATTGAACTACGTGCGTGCGATTCGTTTGCGACAACCTTATCTGGCCCGAGACCGCTCGGCCGGGCAGTAGGTAAGTATAGCGATTAGCGCGCAAGTACATGGAGTGACGATAGTCTGGTAGTAGGTAAACTGATTTCATGTTCCTTTATTACAATTATGGATACCTATTGACATAAAAAATCGAATCATACTAAAATTCAATCAAAATAAAAATAAAAATCCAATCAATATCAAAACTCAACCAAAATTACAATTAAAATCAAAGTCAAAATCAAAAACACATCCATACCAAAATACAATACAATAATTATTATTAGCCGATATAATATTTTGTTTGATCCGATATAATTATTATCGATACAAAATATCCAATATCGAAAATTGTATTACAGACGATATTTTTTTGAAGTGAAACTTTGTTAGGCGCATGAGGGTAAAATTTTAGAGAACGTGTGACCGACTGGGGAACTCCACGTGACGTTGGCTTTTTTTAAATTTGTTATTTTTTTTTTTGTCAATTAGTTTTGCCAAGTGTTATTTTTATTTAAATGTAACTAACTAAACACTGACAGCAGAGCTTTGTAAAGAGCAGTTTTTCAACTTTCGCAACCGGACAAATACTAGTTTATGTAATACTAGCGACCCGCCCCGGCTTCGCACGGGTGCAATGCTGATACTAAATTAATATAAAATATAAAATAAATATTTGCAATCTAAGCGCAAAAAATGTGTTTATATACGACATCAAATTAGAAAACTTTAAAACTATCAGTGTTCCTCTACTATATTATTCATGTATTATACGTATAAACCTTCCTCTGGAATCACTCTATTTACAAAAGAAAACCGCATCAAAACCCGTTGCGTAGTTTTAAAGATTTAAGCATATATACAGACAGACAGCGGGAAGAGACTTTGTTTTATATTAAGTAGTGACAACAAATAGGTTTAAAATATTAATTAGAAGATATTAATACCTATTTAATTTTTGATATTTTGTAAATATTACCCAAAAAGGAATACTTATAAAAATACATTAATATTTTTATTGAGATTTTTGTACATTAAAATAATTTACATTTTATATGAAAATTACTATTGATAATATTGAGCTAAATACACTATTATTTTATAAATACAAAATCTTTTGAAAATTTTATCGATATATCGACGTCGATATTTATAACTATTTTAATAAATATCGATATAGCGACAGCCACCCCGCACAGTGGGCTGAAATTCGCGTTTCATAGACATTCAAATTTATTTTTTCAACTGACGCTTTTTTTAAGATTATATTAGAATACGATTGAGAATAACTGCTATATGCCTTATATAATGATCTTTCATGTTTATAATCGGTCAGGTTATAATTTTATTACGAAATTTGGTGAAAACTTACCATTTTATGTCCCAAACACACTAAACAGTTGTAAAAGAAAAAAGAAAAAAAAAACAAAAACTTGGTTTTTTGAATTTTTCACATAAATTTTGAGGTTATATGAAAAAAGTGTAAATACTAAAGTTGTAGATCTTTATATTACCTACAGCTTTGCCCTTGAACTTTTTTTCATAGGACTTGTAGTTTAGCCAGAAATTGAGATAAACTGTTCTTTTACTCTTACACCCCCCTCCCTACCACTGCCCGACCTCAGATCGACCGTAATTTATTTTTCCTATCATTTTCGTTGTACTCACTTTTTTTCCAATGTGTTTCATCCTACTATAATTTTCTTTGATTTTTGCCATTTTTAAAGGCTAAAAGCACTTGGTCTATAAGCCTTTTAAAGGTTTTTAATGAATTTCACTTTCTAATATAGTACACAATTAATTTGAGTAAATGTAAAGTATATATACACTTATGTAAAGCTTGATATTAGTTAAAAACAAAAAAATAAAGAAAAAAAATTGGTAATGTTTTAAAAGGTTTAAAAAAAAGCACGTTTGACCTTAGCATGAAGTATGTCAAAAAATCAAAAATAATTTGTATTTTAATAACCTAAGAGGATATTAAGTGCAATTGTGCGATTATGGAGATATCATCATTTATGATGTCGACTCCATACAAATTTTCTTGAAAAAAATTCTAAGTGCGCTGTTTACGATTATAAATCTGAAAGATCATTATATAAGGCATATAGCAGTTCTTCTCAATCGCATTCAAGCAAAAAAAGCGTCACTTGAAAAAATAAATTTGAATGTCTATGAAACGCGAATTTCAGCCCACTGTGCCCCGCTCTCGGCTCTCCGCAACCAATGGCAGCGCTCCTGCGCGGCCTCCTCCGCCGCTAGCCAGTGTTGACAACATAGGCGATTTTTCACCATTTAGGCTACTCTAAGTGGAAATCGGTGACAAAAATATCTAAATAGCAACTGGTCGCCTTTTAAATAAAATAAATAAATAAGCCTTTTATTATTTCCTATTTTTTACATACATATAAATTATTACAATTTTCATGTATTCCTTTTTTTAACATTAAAGTAAACAATATTAATTTGTATTAATTTCCTTCATCATGTTATATTTTTTTAACAATATTTGTTATTAGTTTTAATGCACATTTCTAATTTTTGTTTTTTTTTTCTTTTTTATTATAGTTTGGTTTTTTTTTTAAATGACATTTTGTTTACTTTCGTTAAATGTATGTATCACCTTATGGAGAAATACCATACCATATATTACTAATGTAATTTCTAATAATATGAAGAATAATCAAGATCCTTTTTTCTTTTATTTAACTTCTACTAACATTTACGAAAATTATCGCTTTTAAACAACATGCAAGAAATTAGCTTCACCTATAACTAATTCTTAGAATAACACATACTTTTAAGGTAAAAAATGAACTCTGGTCGCCTTTTAGGCTACTGAAAAAATTTTGAAGAAATGAACTAATCACAACACAAATGAGCATTTAAACGTAGTGTGAGAAAATTTAGAGAAAAAGATGACCACACCCATCGTTAGTTTCGGGGAATACCTGTAGCTATAACCTGACCAAATTTAAGATGCAATCAAGATACAGTGTTTGCTTCGCTTTTCATAACTATTCTAATTGTGTGTATTATACTTAGCGAAATAGTTCGTTAAAACCGTTATTTTTAATTGAAAAGTTCTACTGTACATAATACATTTGATCAAATTCAATTCAATTGGGCGCTAGCCAGTGAAGTCATTGTTGTGAAGCATACGACCCGGAATCTTTTTTTTGCCACAACAGTTGTTATATCTGATAAACTTCGGAAAAAGAAACGACAAGTGTGAAGTGACTGATGTTGATGTTGTTCAAATATCTTTTTCAAGTAAGAATTATTATTTAATATTTATAGTTGTCTCTCTTTTAAAATTGTCCAGTAATTAAACAAACCTTATCCAACCAGTGTAAATCATTGATAAGAATTATACTATACCTGTATTTTTTTCGTCTTCATATATATTACTTTTAGTTTAAAAAATAATGATGTAATCGTTTTGTTTAAATTATCTATAATAACATAAATAAATTATCTATTTAATAAACAAAAGTAGCCTTAGTTACTCCTTATTACATAGCTTCTGTAATTAAAAATAATGATGTAATCGTTTTGTCTAAATTATCTATACTATCATAAATAAATTATATATATAATAAACAAAAGTAGCCTTAGTTACTCCTTATTACATAGGTGATGTAATTAGGAGTAACTAAGGCTACCTACTTTTATTTTAGAAATTTATTTATTTTATACTCTGCGAACTGAACAATAACTTTTTTGTTAAATTCCACGCGGACGAAGTCACGGGCACAGCTGGTCTTAAAATATACGTATTTTTTTTATTACAGATGATAAAAAAAATCGCTTTTAAAATTTTATTGAAGAAACGACAAGTGAACGACGACGTTTGATCTCAAATATCTTCTTCAAGTAAGAATTATTTATGTTTATCGTTCTCTCGTTTACAATTTTCCAGTAATTATATAAACCTTATCCAATTAGTTTAAATCATTTATGACAATTATAATATTCCTGTAGTTTTTAGGGTTCCGTACCCAAAGGGTAAAAACGGAACCCTATTACTAAGACTAGACTAATTATATAAACCTTATCCAATTAGTTTAAATCATTTATGACAATTATAATATTCCTGTAGTTTTTAGGGTTTCGTACCCAAAGGGTAAAAACGGAACCCTATTACTAAGACTAGACTAATTATATAAACCTTATCCAATTAGTTTAAATCATTTATGACAATTATAATATTCCTGTAGTTTTTAGGGTTCCGTGCCCAAAGGGTAAAAACGGAACCCTATTACTAAGACTAGACTAATTATATAAACCTTATCCAATTAGTTTAAATCATTTATGACAATTATAATATTCCTGTAGTTTTTAGGGTTCCGTACCCAAAGGGTAAAAACGGAACCCTATTACTAAGACTTCGCTGTCCGTCCGTCCGTCCGTCTGTCCGTCTGTCACCAGGCTGTATCTCAAGAACGGCGATAGCTAGAGAGTTGAAATTTTCACAAATTATGTATTTCTGTTGCCGCTATAACAACAAATACTAAAAACAAAATAAAATAAATATTTAAGGGGGGGGAGGGGGGGGGGGGCTCCCATACAACAAACGCGATTTATTGCCTATTTTTACTCGATATAAATAAATGGTAAGAGGTAGGCCCTTGAAATATTCACAAAATACTTAATTGTGTGTTACTTTAATAATAAATAATAAAATCAAAATTAAAAAAATTTGGGGGCTCATACAACGAAAATGACTTTTTTGCCGATTTTTGCCCGCTATTAAAATCAATGTACCTACTGGTGTTTACCTAGTCAATGGTACGGAACCCTTCGTGCGCGAGTCCGACTCGCACTTGGCCGATTTTTTTTCGTCTTCATTTATTACTTTGTTTAAAAAATAACGATGTAATCGTTTGTCTAAATTATTTATACATCTATACAATAAATAAAATTGAAGTGTATGTTTGTAATATTAAAATAACCGTTTTTACTACATGTTTATGGATGTACTAGCTTCTGCGCGCGACTTCGTCGGCATGGATTCCACTTCTATTGGTCTTAGCGTGATGATATATAGCCTATAGCCTTCCTCGATAAATGGGCTATCTAACACTGAAAGAATTTTTCAAATCGGACCAGTAGATCCTGAGATTAGCGCGTTCAAACAAACAAACAAACAAACAAACAAACAAACAAACAAACAATCAAACAAACAAACTCTTCAGCTTTATTATATTAGTATAGATAATACACGGTACAAATAGGGTTGCCACCTTTTTTTGTCAATTAAAGTACATTGGGTATTATAGGTAAGAAAAAAAAGTACATAGTATCAACATAAAGTACAATTTATTTTTATTTTTTATTAAATTTGAAAACACATTTTTTATTGCTTTTTGCAGCTTGTATCAAATTAGTATCTCAACTAAACAATTGCACAACATCTTTACACACACTTCAGCTTATCACAGTCCACTGCTGGACATAGGTCTCCACAAGTTCGCGCCAAAAATGGCGCGAACTCATGTGTTTCGCCCATAGTCACCATGCTGGGCAGGCAGGTTGGTGACCGCAGGGCTGGCTTTGTCGTACCGAAGACGGTGCTGCCCGTCTTCGGCATGTGTATTTCAAAGCCAGCAGTTGGATGGTTATCCCGCCATCGGTCGGCTTTTTAAGTTCCAAGGTGGTAGTGGAACTGTGTTATCCCTTAGCCGCCTCTTAAGACACCCACGGGAAGAGAGGGGGTGGCTATATTCTTTACTGCCGCAACCACACAGCAGCCCACACCACATCTTTACAGTCTATATTTAAATTAAAAAAGTAACTCATTTTTTATCAAATTCAGAGACGTTTTGTTTCGTTTATCACAGCAAAAAATCTTTGAATGCTGACGTATTGGGAATAGGTAATAAGAATGAAATTACTTTATACAAGTTTATTAAATTGTCATCACCCTTATTAAATACTTGCTGCCATTTTTGTGCAGTTGATAGTTCTGCAAAACCCTTAGAAGTACATATATAATATTAAAGTAATTTCTCCATAAAGATCATCGATATTTACATTAAGTTTTCGCAGATTTAAATTTTCAATTATGTTAACAATATTATCTCTAAGACAACTGAGCTATGGGTCCTCATCTAGCCGTGTCGAAATTCTTAATATGATGATGTTAGGTTTTTAAGCAAACCTTGGCGTCGCCTATAGCGAGTTCTTTACAGATCCCGACTACTCAAAGATTTAATATTACAATGAATTCTTCGACAAGAGACGATACCATGCTATTTTTAATTCGTTTTTATTTTTATTTTTGTGTTACCCACACATGAGGAAATTATAAAGATTTTAAATCATATCAAAAATTTTTCGACCCAGCGGTATTTGAACCTGCGCCCTCTGATTAAATTAATTATATTATATTATTGGAGTTATCAGGGAATTGGACATACGGTGCCAATCAAAATACCAATTCTAAATTAATGCGACGTTTCAATCTTATATTAGATCTTCTTCAGGCATCTATAAATTTGATCAACATTTCAACATATGAAAAAGCTGCTTATGATTAAACAATATTGAATATATAAAACTAACAAAAGATTTTTTTCCATTTACCTTTACATGTAGTGTATGACATCTTCATACTTAGGGTGCAATGTTAATATGCATAATCATAATATAATGCTTTATACATTTTTTTTTTTGTTTTTTATTTTAAAGAATTTTGAAATATTGACAATTCCAATACTATTTAAATTTATCAAGGCAACAATAAGTACATTTTTATATCATTTTATTTTGTTACCTATACATCTTTAGGACATTTGATTCTTACAATTTAACTCTATTCCAGCATCTAAAACATTAATTACATGTATGATAATTATATATTATCATGCTATGCTATAGGTACAACACCACAAAATGTTAACAACCAAAGTATTACCTCCACATGCAGTGCAACCAGTATGTCACACCTATTATCTTTTAGATATGATAAATCACATCATCAAAGCCATTTTAAATTTTCTCAACAATTAAAAGTACATGTGCTCCATTCCAAATCAATGCAAAACTGTCAAGTCATTAATGTCAAATAAAGTACATTTGTATTGTATTGTATTGTATTGTATTTATATATTGGCTAGCCCGTTGGCGTAGTTTGTAGTGACCCTGCTTTCTGCAGGGTCACTACAAACTCTTCTGGGTTGTGGGTTCGATTCCCACCCTGAGTCTGGGTGTAATATATATTTATTTATATACTAGCTGCCCGGACAGACTTCGTTCAGTCTGTTATGTATATTTTTTATTTTTATTTTATTTTTTGTATAAAAACCTTCCGTGGGATTTTTAAGGAACATACAAAAAAAATTTGCCGAATTGGTCGAGTCATTCTCCAGTTATGCGCTTAGCAACATTCATTTTAGGGTTCCGTACCCAAAGGGTAAAAACGGGACCCTATTACTTAGGCTTCGCTGTCCGTCCGTCTGTCACCAGGCTGTATCTCAAGAACGGCGATAGCTAGACAGTTGAAATTTTCACAAATTATGTATTTCTGTTGTCGCTACAACAAAAAATACTAAAAATAAAATAAATATTTAAGGGGGGCTCCCATACAACAAACGCGATTTTTTTGCCTTTTTTGCTCGATATCAACAATGGCAACAGATAGACACTTGAAATATTCACAAAATACTCAGTTGTATTTTTACTTTAATAATAAATAATAAAATTAATATTTAAGGCGGGCTCCCATACAAAAAACGTCATTTTTGCCTATTTTTGCTCTCATATAACAAAAGTGGTTTGTTTAGCCGCTTTTTGCCCGATATTAAAATCAATGTACCTAGTCAATGGTACGGAAACCTTCGTGCGCGAGTCCGACTCGCACTTGGCCGATTTTTATTGTATAGATGTAGTATTTATATGTATGTTTGTTGAAAAAAAAATGTAACTATACCAGTCGGCTGTTACCTATAACACAAGCATTAAGTTGCTTACTTTAGAAACAGACGATCGTGTGTGTGTGTGTGTGTTGTAGATAATTATATTTATTTGTTTATATTTATTACTAGCCTCTGTGCGCGACTTCGTCGGCGTGGACTCCGCTCCTATTGGTCTTAGCGTGATGACACATAGCCTATAGCCTTCCTCGATAAATGGGCTATCTAACACTGAAAGGATTTTTCAAATCGGCCGAGTAGTTCCAGAGTTTACCGCGTTCAAACAAACAAACAAACAACCAAACAAACAAACTCTTCAGCTTTATAATTATACTAGCTTCTGCGCGCGACTTCGTCGGCGTGGCCTCCGCTCCTATTGGTCTTAGCGTGATGATATATAGCCTATAGCCTTCCTCGATAAATGGGCTATCTAACACTGAAAGAATTTTTCAAATCGGACCAGTAGATCTTGAGATTAGCGCGTTCAAACAAACAAACAAACAAATAAACAAACAATCAAACAAACAAACTCTTCAGCTTTATTATAGTATATAGATTAGTATAGATTTAAATATATTAAAATGAAAATGTTACCATACAAGTACCTACTTCTTAAAATATTATATGTTGCTACTTACAATTTATTTGGATTAATAATTTTTAATTTCTTACTAATTTTAGGAAAATATATACTATGACGTTATTTAACTTTTGATTTATTTTTCTATATACATAATTATATTGTTAATCATACGCAGCTTTTTAACCGACTTCCAAAAAAGAGGAGGTTCTCAATTCGAATGTATTTTTTTCAACTACAAGTACAACACAAGTACTTTTAGGGTATGCGGCTGTCCTTCTTATTATAGACTAGCCCGTTGGCGCAGTTTGTAGTGACCCTGATTTCTGCTCCGGGGGTTGTGGGTTCGATTCCCGCCCGAGTCTGGGTGTAATATATATATTTGTGTATTTATTTAATTCTTTGAAATAATTTTAATTATCTGCTTTGTCTGTGAATAAATTGTATAAAATATTGTATTAAAATATATTAAAATGAAAATGTTACCATACAAGTACCTCTTAAAATATTATATGTTGCTACTTTCAATTTATTTCGATTGATAATTTTTAATTTCTTACTAATTTTAGGAAAATATATACTATTACGTTATTTAACTTTATTTTTATTTTTCTATATACATATTATATTGTTAATCATACGCAGCTGTTTAACCGACTTCCAAAAAAAGAGGAGGTTCTCAATTCGACTGTATTTTTTTTACTACAAGTACAACACAAGTACTTTTAGAGTATGCGGCTGTCCTTATTATCGACTAGCCCGTTGGCGCAGTTTGTAGTGACCCTGATTTCTGCTCCGGGGGTTGTGGGTTCGATTCCCGCCCGAGTCTGGGTGTAATATATATATATTTGTGTATTTATTTAATTCTTTGAAATGATTTTAATTTTCTGCTTTGTCTGTGAATAAATTGTATAAAATATTGTATGTATTTAAATATATTAAAATGAAAATGTTACCATACAAGTACTTCTTAAAATATTATATGTTGCTACTTACAATTTATTTCGATTGATAATTTTTAATTTCTTACTAATTTTAGGAAAATATATACTATTACGTTATTTAACTTGATTTATTTTTCTATATACATATATTGTTAATCATACGCCGCTGTTTAACCGACTTCCAAAAAAAGAGGAGGTTCTCAATTCGACTGTATTTTTTTTTACTACAAGTACAACACAAGTACTTTTAGAGTATGCGGCTGTCCTTCTTATTATCGACTAGCCCGTTGGCGCAGTTTGTAGTGACCCTGATTTCTGCTCCGAGGGTTGTGGGTTCGATTCCCACCCCGAGTCTGGGTGTAATATATATATATTTTTTTTGTGTACTATTTATAAGTATGTATATCGAAAAAAATGTAGCTATACCAGTCAGCTGTTACATATTATAACACAAGCATTAAGTTGCTTACTTCAGGAACAGATGACCGTGTGTGTATTGTGTAAATATTTATTATTATGACTCGTTTTCACAACTTAAATCCACTCTTCATAGTATTGAGCGTGTTACAACGGAAACTAATTACACAACTCATGTTCTCATCCTTAGTATATACCTATAACTCCACATTGTTAAACTTTAATGTATAGGTAGGAGCCAGCTGAAGTGACAGGATAGAGACAATAAATTTTTATTAATGATTATACTGAAATAAATTTTTAAACCTACACAGGATTAGGATATAATAATCATTTTAATGAATCTAGATTTCCTTGGGCTTTTAACCGACTTCCAAATAAGGTGGAGGTTCTCAATTCGATTGTATTATTACAAGCTTTTATTTAACTTGCAATGTATGTATGTATGTATGTATGTATGTATGTATGTATGTATGTAACTTTAATGAATGTTTGTTCGGGTGAAATCTTGAAACTCAATTTTGAAGCAGATATCTTCAACCAATTGAGCTGAAATTTTGTATACAGGTTCAATTTGGACGACAATGCATGGTTTGTATGTATGCATGTATGTATGTTTGTTCGGGTGAAATCTTGCAACTCAATTTTGAAGCAGCTATCTTCAACCAATTGAGCTGAAATTTTGTATATAGGTTCAATTTGGATGCCAATGCATGGTTAACTTTATGACGTCATTCTAAATCCAATATGGCGGCATATCCAAGAGTGCGGACTAGTTATTTTTAGTGCACTTCTACAATATGGGTATCAAATGAAAGGGCTTGCTAGGAATAATTCGAATAGTGACGTGATAACCGACTAAAAAGTCAAAAATAAATTAAAAGTAAAAAACCTTTTTAAAAAACAAGCTTTTATTAGAATGTGCTAAAACGAAAAAAAAAAAATTTTTACTTTAAAACTTTTACTATCTACTTATAAAGTCATTAAACATAATCTATATGATATAAAGCTTGTCGCGAGTTTGCTTGTAAACAAGTAAATTAATTAAATTGATGTGATTGATTTTAACTATTAAATTTTTTAAACTATTTTAGTTTATCTGAGGTAGGGCACAGCAGGAAATTTCCTGCTCAAAATATGGAGCAGCCCGACTGGGGTAGTACCTCGACCTTACAGAAGACCACAGCTAAGTAATACTGTTTTCAAGCAGTATTGTGTTCCTGTTGGTGAGTAAGGTGACCAGAGCTCCTGGGGGGATTGGGGATAGGGTCGGCAACGCGCTTGCGATGCTTCTGGTGTTGCAGGCGTCTATAGGCTACGGTCTTACCATCAGGTGAGCCGTATGCTTGTTTGCCGGACTCGTAACATAAAAAAAAAAACTAAGGAAATACGAGTACTCATATCTCGCGACAAGCTTTTCTATCATATAGATTATGTGTAATGAGGAATGACTATAAGTAGATAGTAAAAGTTTTAAAGTTAATAACCAATCGCAATCCAGTGCTGTGACCGCTGCGCCAACGCGGCGTCATAAATAAAATAAAAGTAAAAAAAAGTCTGATAGCCGTTCATGTCCCAACGAAGTTCTTACGTGTTTTTTACCAGTTTTAGTTTTAGAAACTTCTTTCAACTGTTGCGATTTTAACCGACTTTAAAAAAGGAGGAGGTTACTCAATTCGACCGTATATGTTTTTTTTATGTATGATCGGGGATAATTTCGTCGTTTATGAACCGATTTTGATAATTCTTTCTTTGTTGGAAAGGGGATATCCCAACTTAGGTACCATGATAAGGAAACCAGGATCTGATGAGATTCTAGTGAAATCGTAGTGACGACTAGTGCGTTTGTTAATTTATTTATTATTTATTAATTGTTCATAAAGAATCCTGCAATAACCGATGTAGGATTTTTCCAACTTTTGGGCGCACGCTTAACCAGGGAAAAGGGGGATTGCTTTTTTTTTTAATTTTGTCATTCCTGAAGTGAAAACTCTATAGGCACGTATGGCAGTTTTTTTTAATGTTTTTCCCGGGAAGCACGAGATTAATAGTGACACCGTGGATAATATTTTACTAATTTTTGCTTACACGCCTTAGGGGCCCCTGTTGCCCGGGGGCCCCGTATCATTGATACGGCTGATACGGCGGTAGCTACGCCCCTGCCAATAATTTTCAACGGGACATTTACTGGCAGGTAGCTGATGTAATAAGGAGTGACTTAGGCTTTTAATTTTTAATTTATTATTATTTTTTATTTTAATTTAAGTATTATTAATATTATTTACATTATAATGTACAATTGATTTACTAAAGGTTTTTTTTTCAGCGAACGAATGTGTTAACTTATCCGAGCAACAAAATGATCATCAAAAAATAATACAGGAAGTGACTCAACATCATCTGGATTGATCTACAAGTAAATTTGAAAAACATAGATCAATAAAGCTTTGCACTGTAAAATATCAACACTTAAATAATAATTCATTTTATAATATATAATACATAATAATAAAAGAAAAGTTGCACTTAATATGGAAAATTTGGCTAAAATCGGTCTTCAAAGACAGCAAGGTGGAGAATTCTTAAACGGCTTAACGTGCTCTCTGAGGCACGGTGGAGAGACCCACGAGGACTGCACAAACACCCAGACCACGGCAAACATCTGTATGGCCAATACAAATGTTGTCATGTGCGGGAATCGAACCCGCAACCGCCCGCACAACAGCCAATCGCAATCCAGTGCTGCGACCGCTGCGCCAACGCGCCAACCCCACAACATACCGGACCTAAATTTTTTTTATGACGTCAATTGATTGGCCATCCTGTATTTGTTAGTTCCTTTACTACATTGGTCTACAAATAATTTTGAAAAACATAGATTTAATAATGCTTTGCACTGTAAAATATCAACACTTAAATAATAATTCATTTTATAATATGTTTATTAATATTTGAATTAATTAAGATTTGATGAGATCCAACATCGTTCACTTGTCATTTATTCAATTTTAAATGTGATTCTTTATCATGTAATGAACAAATTACGTATATTTTAAGAGATAATTTAGACAAAACGATAACATCATTATTTTTTAAACTAAAAGTAATAAATGAAGATGAAAAATAAACATGAATATAATAATTCTCATCAATGATTTAAACTCCGCAAAACGAAAATAATAAACATGGTAAATATTCCGTTTTCGAATAGTTTTAGTAATAGAAGTACCCATATTAATCTAAAATCTTGTAATGTGTTTTGTTTATTAAATAAAAATTTTTTGAAAAGTACTGTTTTTTCTTTCAAATACCTTATTTTTTAGTTACGTTATAGTAGATGTCATTGTGGCCACTTAAAATCCTTGGATTTGGCGTTGTGACAAAGTACCTACATAATCATAAATACGAGTCATCAAAGATGACTCAAAATGTACTCATTATATCTCCATTATATTAAAATACAACCCACATGACAAGTATAAACTTTTGATTTATAAAAGAATCATCAAAATCGGTAAACACAGTAAAAAGTTATGACGCTTATTATCACGTAGGTCGACGAAAAAATTCAGGTAAATGACGCATTATTGGTTATAACTCGAAAAGTACTTGTCAGATCTCAATTAAATTTAATTGATTCCAAATGACACTCAATACCTTTCGATTGAAAAGTTGGAATAAATTACAGATGCTTATAAAAGTTAGCTAAAAATTATTTAAAATAAAAAAAAATATTTTTTTTAAATATATTTAATGTGTTTTGTTTATTAAATAAAAAAATTTTGAAAGGTACTGTTTTTTCTTTCAAATACCTTATTTTTTAGTTACGTTATAGTAGATGTCATTGTGGCCACTTAAAATCCTTGGATCTGGCGTTGTGACAAAGTACCTACATAATCATAAATACGAGTCATCAAAGATGACTCAAAATGTACTCATTATATCTCCATTATATTAAAATACAACCCACATGACAAGTATAAGCTTTTGATTTATAAAAGAATCATCAAAATCGGTAAACACAGTAAAAAGTTATGACGCTTATTATCACGTAGGTCGACGAAAACATTCAGGTAAATGACGCATTATTGGTTATAACTCGAAAAGTACTTGTCAGATCTCAATTAAATTTAATTGATTCCAAATGACACTCAATTCCTTTCGATTGAAAAGTTGGACTAAATTACAGATGCTTATAAAAGTTAGCTAAAAATTGGTTCAGTAGTTTAAGCGTCACGTACGGATAGCAGCGCCACCTACCGGGTCTAACTGAGATAAAAACTACGCTATCTCCCAAATTGGACCTAATTACAGAAGCTTACAAAATTTGATACAAATAAGTTCAGTAGTTTCAGAGTTACATACCGATATCAGCGCCACCTACCGGGTCCAATTGAGATAAAAACTACCCTATATCCCAAGTTGAACCTAATTACAGAAGCTTACAAAATTTAGTACAAATTAGTTAAGTAGTTTCGGGAGTTACATACCGATAGCAGCGCCACCTACTGGGACCAATTGAGTTAAAAACTACCCTATTTACCAAGTTGGACCTAATTACAGAAGCTTACAAAATTTGATACAAATAAGTTCAGTAGTTTCAGAGTTACATACCGATAGCAGCGCCACCTACCGGGTCCAATTGAGATAAAAACTACCCTATATCCCAAGTTGAACCTAATTACAGAAGCTTACAAAATTTAGTACAAATTAGTTAAGTAGTTTCGGGAGTTACATACCGATAGCAGCGCCACCTACTGGGTCCAATTGAGTTAAAAACTACCCTATTTACCAAGTTGGACCTAATTAAAGAAGCTTACAAAATTTGATACAAATAAGTTCAGTAGTTTCAGAGTTACATACCGATAGCAGCGCCACCTACCGGGTCCAATTGAGATAAAAACTACCCTATATCCCAAGTTGAACCTAATTACAGAAGCTTAGAAAATTTAGTACAAATTAGTTAAGTAGTTTCGGAGCTACATAACGATAACAGCGCCACCTACCGGGTCCAATTAAGATAAAAAAGTTTCCCATGTCCGTCTCCTGGTTCTAAGTTACCTTCCCACCAAGAGTATAAAAATTATATGGAAAAATTAATTTTATTAATGTCACTTTTTTATTTAACCGATGACATGTTTCTTTTGACGTTTGGAAGGGACATTAATTTCGTATATTATTGCCACTGGCTCAGCGACGCCATCTCGGGGAAAGGATACGAACTTTTTAGCCAACATATACGAAATTAATGTCCCTTCCAAACGTCAAAAGAAACATGTCATCGGTTAAATAAAAAAGTGACATTAATAAAATTAATTTTTCCATATAATTTTTATACTCTTGGTGGGAAGGTAACTTAGAACCAGGAGACGGACATGGGAAACTTTTTTATCTTAATTGGACCCGGTAGGTGGCGCTGTTATCGTTATGTAACTCCGAAACTACTTAACTAATTTGTACTAAATTTTCTAAGCTTCTGTAATTAGGTTCAACTTGGGATATAGGGTAGTTTTTATCTCAATTGGACCCGGTAGGTGGCGCTGCTATCGGTATGTAACTCTGAAACTAATGAACTTATTTGTATCAAATTTTGTAAGCTTCTGTAATTAGGTCCAACTAGGTAAATAGGGTAGTTTTTATCTCAATTGGACCCGGTAGGTGGCGCTGCTATCGGTATGTAACTCTGAAACTACTGAACTTATTTGTATCAAATTTTGTAAGCTTCTGTAATTAGGTCCAACTTGGTAGATAGGGTAGTTTTTAACTCAATTGGACCCAGTAGGTGGCGCTGCTATCGGTATGTAACTCCCGAAACTAACTGAACCAATTTGTATCAAATTTTGTAAGCCTCTGTAATTTGGTCCAACTTGGTAGATAACGTAGTTTTTTATCTCAATTAGACCCAGTAGGTGGCGCTGCTATCGGTACGTGACGCTGAAACTACTGAACCAATTTTTAGCTAACTTTTATAAGCATCTGTAATTTAGTCCAACTTTTCAATCGAAAGGTATTGAGTGTCATTTGGAATCAATTAAATTTAATTGAGATCTGACAAGTACTTTTCGAGTTATAACCAATAATGCGTCATTTACTATTATTACTATTACATTTATTACTATTATTTTTTCGTCGACCTACGTGATAATAAGCGTCATAACTTTTTACTGTGTTTACCGATTTTGATGATTCTTTTATAAATCAAAAGCTTATACTTGTCATGTGGGTTGTATTTTAATATAATGGAGATATAATTAGTACATTTTGAGTAATCTTTGATGACTCGTATTTATGATTATGTAGGTACTTTGTGACAACGCCAGATCCAAGGATTTTAAGTGGCCACAATGACATCTACTATAACGTAACTAAAAAGTAAGGTATTTGAAAGAAAAAACAGTATTTTTCAATTTTTTTTTTATTTAAATAAACAAAACACATTACAAGATTTTAGATTAACATGGTTACTTCTATTACTAAAACTATTCGAAAACGGAATATTTACCATGTTTATTATTTTCGTTTTGCGGACTTTAAATCATTGGTGAGAATTATTATATTCATGTTTATTTTTTCATCTTCATTTATTACTTTTAGTTTAAAAAATAATGATGTTATCGTTTTGTCTAAATTATCTCTTAAAATATACGTAATTTTTTCATTACATGATAAAGAATCACTTTTAAAATTGAATAAACGACAAGTGAACGATGTTGGATCTCATGAAATCTTAATTAATTCAAATATTAATAAACATATTATAAAATGAATTATTATTTAAGTGTTGATATTTTACAGTGCAAACTTTTATTAATCTATGTTTTTCAAAATTATTTGTAGATCAATGTAGTAAAGGAACTAACAAATACAGGATGGCCAATCAATTGACGACATAAAAAAAAATTTAGGTCCGGTATGTTGTGGGGTTGGCGCGTTGGCGCAGCGGTCACAGCACTGGATTGCGATTGGCTGTTGTGCGGGCGGTTGCGGGTTCGATTCCCGCACATGACAACATTTGTATTGGCCATACAGATGTTTGCCGTGGTCTGGGTGTTTGTGCAGTCCTTGTGGGTCTCTCCACTATGCCTCAGAGAGCACGTTAAGCCGTCGGTCCCTGTTGTTATCATGTACACCTGATAGCGATCGTTACTCATAGTAGGAAATATATCTGCCAACCCGCATTGGAGCAGCGTGGTGGATTAAGCTCCGATCCTTCCCCCACATGGGGAAGAGACCTATGCCCAACAGTGGAATATTACTGGCTGAATCGTGATCGATGTTGTAGGGTGAAACATATATAACTTACTTACTTTACTTACTTTATAACTAACTTACTTATAAAACTTACTTCTAAACTTAATATAAAGTTTTAAAATATTAAATGATTTTTACATTATGATCTCGTTCTTACTTAAAACTTTTCTTATCCAACCAACATGATATAGAACGGGAGCCAGGTTAAAATTCGGTCAATCATTTCCTCCCGATCGAAACTTCGTAACATGAATAAGGGATTTTTTTATGAATTTTTGTCTTTGTCAGCTGCCACTCCGTGGGTGGGTTGGGCAGTGGCAGCCTCCCAAACATCAAAAAAAAAAATTTTTTAGTCATTTCCTCTCACTTCAAAATTTGTCGGATTATAGTTTACCTAATATCTTGAAGGAAACATAACGTCAGCTGGCCATAACATGCTGGAATATACGTCAGCTGGCTGCTTGAACATGTAAAAAAATTTTTTTTTTTTCAGTGATTTCCCCTCAACTAAAAATTTGCATGGTGATAGTTTACATGCTACTATGAAGGAAAATTAACGTCAGCTGGCTGTATCTCGGTGGAAAGTTTGTCAGCTGGTACCTTGAAAATGTAAAAAAAAAAAATTTTTTTAGTCATTTCCTCTCACTTAAAAATTTGTCGGATTATAGTTTACCTAATATCTTAAAGGAAACATAACGTCAGCTGGCCATAACATGGTGGATTATACGTCAGCTGGCTGCTTGAACATGTAAAAAAAAAAATTGTTTTCGGTGATTTCCTCTCAACTAAAAATTTGCATGGTGATAGTTTACATGCTACTATAAATGTAAATTAACGTCAGCTGGCTGTATCTCGGTGGAAAGTTTGCCAGCTGGTACCTTGAAAGATGTAAAAAAAAAATTAGTCATTTCCTCTCAATTCAAAATTTGTCGGATTATAGTTTACCTAATATCTTGAAGGAAACATAACGTCAGCTGGCCATAACATGGTGGATTATACGTCAGCTGGCTGTTTGAACATGTAAAAATATTTTTTTTCAGTGATTTCCTCTCAACTAAAAATTTGCATGGTGATAGTTTACATGCTACTATGAATGAAAATTAACGTCAGCTGGCTGTATCGCGGTGGAAAGTTTGTCAGCTGGTACCTTAAAAGATGTAAAAAAAAATTAGTCATTTCCTCTCACTTCAAAATTTGTCAGATTATAGTTTACATTTTTTAGCTTCGATCCTTATCATTATACAGGGTGTCCCGCGATAAAGTGCAACCCCGAAAGGGGGTGAAACTAGACCATAAATTATCGACAAAAAACATTGATAAAACTTTTTTTAAAAAATATTTTATTTCTTATTGACGAATTAAGATTTTTATATCTTACGTAGACGTATGTATAAAAAATGGTTATTTCTTCCAAAGTATTGGGTCGATTACTTTAAAATAAAATAAAATATTATGCCACGTACTTGGCGGTAAGGATAAAATAACAATTAGCTCGCAAAAAAGTGGCATTATGACTTTAACTATGCTTCTTGTGAAAAAAAATCCATTTTTTGACTGTTTTTTTCAATGATCTCTAATTTTCTCAGAATTATGCCCCCAATACCAGGAAATTTTATGATTTATTATTATTTCTTACCATATTGCCATTCAAATAAAAAAAAATTACGCCTGTATCCCAAAAAACACGTGCAAAAATCATCATTTTTTGTACAAAGAGGTTACGTAAGCTATATAAAAATCTTAATTCGTCAATAAAAAAAATAAATTTTTTTTTTAATTTTTTTCTGTTTTTTGTCGATAATTTATGGTCTAGTTTCGCCCTCTTTCGGGGTTGCACTTTATCGCGGGACATCCTGTATAAGGGAAATAGGAGCATATTAAATATCTAGTATAATTTATATACTTTTACATGTCTGTACAGGGATATTTGTGAGATATTAATTCCTTAGTTGTGGAATTACAATTTTTGTTTGATTTTAGCGCAAAAAAAAATCAATTTAGTGGTAATACATGATACAAATACTTCACTTTACTGCTTTTCAAATATCTGATTCAGGATTATTTTCTTATGTGTAATCACTAATCATAATCGTAATTGGTTATCTTTATTTAAAAACTATCACCATCTTTTTATACACCGGGACCTATACGACACCTGAACCACAAGGAGCACTGAGCATTGGTTACGCCATAACACCTTCCTTTTACATATTTTCATTTCCTTTTACATTTTCCTTTTTCAGTAATTTCCTCTTAACTAAAAATTTACCTGGTGATAGTTTACATGCTACTATGAATGAAAAAAAGAGACGCCGCGTTGGCGCAGCGGTTACAGCACTGGATTGCGATTGGCTGCATGTTGCGCGGGCGGTTGCGGGTTCGATTCCCGCACACGACACATTTGTATTGGCCATACAGATGTTTGCCGTGGTCTGGGTCCTTGTGGGTTACCCCACCGTGCCTCGGAGAGCACGTTAAGCCGTCGGTCCCGGTTGTTATCATGTACACCTGATAGCGATCGTTACTCCTAGTAGGGAATATATCCGCCAACCCGCATTGGAGCAGCGTGGTGGATTAAGCTCTGATCCTTCTCCTACATGGAGAAGAGGCCTATGCCCAACAGTGGGATATTACAGGCTGTATCGTAATCGTAATCGTATGAATGAAAATTAGCGTCAGCTGGCTGTATCGCGGTGGAAAGTTTGTCAGCTGGTACCTTGAAAGATGTAAAAAAAAATTAGTCATTTCCTCTCACTTCAAAATTTGTCAGATTATAGTTTACCTAATATCTTGAAGGAAAAATAACGTCAGCTGACTATAACACGGTGGATTATACGTCAGCTGGCTGCTTGAACATGTAAAAAAATTTTTTTCAGTGATTTCCTGTCAACTAAAAATTTACCTGGTGATAGTTTACATGCTACTATGAATGAAAATTAACGTCAACTGGCTGTATCTCGGTGGAAAGTTTGTCAGCTGGTACCTTGAAGGTGTAACGCAGCAGCTTACGCAAACTATAATCTGACAAATTTTGAAGTGAGAAGAAATGACTAAATTATTTTTTACATATTTCAAGGTACCAGCTGACAAACTTTCCACCGAGATACAGCCAGCTGACGCTAATTTTCATTCATAGTCACATGTCAACTATCACCAGCTAAATTTTGAGTTGAGAGGAAATCACTGAAAAAAAAATTTTTATCATGTTCAAGCAGCCAGCTGACGTATAATCCACCATGTTATAGTCAGCTGACGTTATTTTTCCTTCAAGATATTAAGTAAACTATAATCTGATAAATTTTGAAGTGAGAGGAAATGACTGAAAAAAGTTTTTTTTTTACATTTTCAAGGTACCAGCTGACAAACTTTCCACCGAGATACAGCCAGCTGACGTTAATTTTCATTCATAGTAGCATGTAAACTATCACCATGCAAATTTTTAGTTGAGAGGAAATCACTGAAAAAATTTTTTTTTTTTTTTACATATTCAAGCAGCCAGCTGACGTATAATCCACCATGTTATGGCCAGCTGACGTTATGTTTCCTTCAAGATATTAGGTAAACTATAATCCGACAAATTTTGAAGTGAGAGGAAATTACTGAAAAAATTTTTTCTCGATGTTTGGGAGGCTGCCACTGCCAAACCCACCCACGGAGTGGCAGCTGACAAAGACGAAAATTCGTAAAAAAATCCCTTATTCATGTAACGAAGTTTCGTTTGAGAGGGTATTGGTCATGTCAACCTGTCACGAGCTCCCTGTCTAATAGTTTTCCAGCATTTTTTAATAATTAATTAGCCTTAGGAATGATAGAATTTTTTTTAATCAATTGGCTAATTTGAAGAATTCTCCACCTTGCTGTCTTTGAAGACCGATTTTAGCCAAATTTTCCATATTAAGTACAACTTTTCTTTTATTATTATGTATTATATATTATAAAATGAATTATTATTTAAGTGTTGATATTTTACAGTGCAAAGCTTTATTAATCTATGTTTTTCAAATTTACTTGTAGATCAATCCAGATGATGTTGAGTCACTTCCTGTATTATTTTTTGATGATCATTTTGTTGCTCGGATAAGTTAACACATTCGTTCGCTGAAAAAAAAACCTTTAGTAAATCAATTGTACATTATAATGTAAATAATATTAATAATACTTAAATTAAAATAAAAAATTATAATAAATTAAAAATTAAAAGCCTAAGTCACTCCTTATTACATCAGCTACCTGCCAGTAAATGTCCCGTCGAAAATTATTGGAGTTATCAGGGAAGTGGACATAAGGTGCCAATCAAAATAGATACCAATTGTAAATTCATGCGATGTTTCAATCTTATATTAGATCTTCTTCAGGCATCTACTCGTAAAATAAAAAATTAAAAGTAAAAAACCTTTTTAAAAAACAAGCCTTTATTAGAATGTGCTAAAACGAAAAAAATAAATTTTTACTTTAAAACTTTTACTATCTACTTATAAAGTCATTACTCATTACACATAATCTATATGATACAAAAGCTTGTCGCGAGATATTTGAGTACTCGTATTTCCTTAGTTTTTTTTTTTTTATGTTACGAGTCCGGCAAACAAGCATACGGCTCACCTGATGGTAAGACAGTAGCCTATAGACGCCTGCAACACCAGAAGCATCGCAAGCGCGTTGCCGACCCTATCCCCAATCCCCCCCAGGAGCTCTGGTCATCTTACTCACCAACAAGAACACAATACTGCTTGAAAACAGTATTACTTAGCTGTGGTCTTCTGTAAGGTCGAGGTACTACCCCAGTCGGGCTGCTCCATATTTTGAGCAGGAAATTTTCTGCTGTGCCCTACCTCAGATAAACTAAAATAGTTTGAAACTTTTAATAGTTAAAATCAATCACATCAATTTAATTAATTTACTTGTTTACAAGCAAACACGCGACAAGCTTTTATATCATATAGATTATGTGTAATCTATACTAATATATAAAGCTGAAGAGTTTGTTTGTTTGTTTGTTTGTTTGTTTGTTTGAACGCGGTAATCTCTGGAACTACTGGGCCGATTTGAAAAATTCTTTCAGTGTTAGATAGCTCATTTATCGAGGAAGGCTATAGGCTATGTTTCATCACGCTAAGACCAATAGGAGCGGAGTACACGCCGACGAAGTTGCGCGCAGAAGCTAGTGACTTTATAAGTAGATAGTAAAAGTTTTTAAGTAAAAATTTATTTTTTTCGTTTTAGCACATTCTAATAAAAGCTTGTTTTTTAAAAAGGTTTTTTACTTTTAATTTATTTTTGACTTTTTAGTCGGTTATCACATCACTTTATTTGAATTATTCCTAGCAAGCCCTTTCATTTGATACCCATATTGTAGAAGTGCACTAAAAATAACTAGTCCGCACTCTTGGATATGCCACCATATTGGATTTAGAATGACGTCATAAAGTTAACCATGCATTGGCATCCAAATTGAACCTATATACAACAGCTCAATTGGTTGCTTCAAAATTGAGTTGCAAGATTTCACCCGAACAAACATTCATTAAAGTTACATACATACATACATACATACATACATACATACATACATACATACATACATACATACATACATACATTGCAAGTTAAATAAAAGCTTGTAATAATACAATCGAATTAAGAACCTCCACCTTATTTGGAAGTCGGTTAAAAGCCCAAGAAAAACTAGATTCATTAAAAAAGTTATTATATCCTCATCCTGTGTATGTTTAAAAATTTATTTCAGTATAATCATTAATCAAAATTTATTGTCTCTATCCTGTCACTTCAGCAGGCTCCTACCTATACATTAAAGTTTAACAATGTGGAGTTATAGGTATATTACTAAGGATGAGAACATGAGTTGTGTAATTAGTTTCCGTTGTAACACGCTCAATACTATGAAGAGTGGATTTAAGTTGTAAAAACGAGTCATAATAATAAATATTTACACAATACACACACGGTCATCTGTTCCTGAAGTAAGCAACTTAATGCTTGTGTTATAATATGTAACAGCTGACTGGTATAGCTACATTTTTTCGATATACATACAATATAATAAATAGTACATATAAATAGTATAATAAATAAATAGTACACAAATAAATATATATATTACACCCAGACTCGGGGTGGGAATCGAACCCACAACCCCCGGAGCAGAAATAAGGGTCACTACAAACTGCGCCAACGGGCTAGTCTATAATAAGAAGGACAGCCGCATACTCTAAAAGTACTTGTGTTGTACTTGTAGTTGAAAAAAAATACAGTCGAATTGAGAACCTCCTCTTTTTTTGGAAGTCGGTTAAACAGCTGCGTATGATTAACAATATATTATGTATATAGAAAAATAAATCAAGTTAAATAACGTAATAGTATATATTTTCCTAAAATTAGTAAGAAATTAAAAATTATTAATCGAAATAAATTGTAAATAGCAACATATAATATTTTAAGAAGTACTTGTATGGTAACATTTTCATTTTAATATATTTAAATACAATATTTTATACAATTTATTCACAGACAAAGCAGAAAATTAAAATCATTTCAAAGAATTAAATAAATACACAAATATATATATTACACCCAGACTCGGGCGGGTATCGAACCCACAACCCCCGGAGCAGAAATCAGGGTCACTACAAACTGCGCCAACGGGCTAGTCGATAATAAGAAGGACAGCCGCATACTCTAAAAGTACTTGTGTTGTATTTGTAGTTGAAAAAAATACCGTCGAATTGAGAACCTCCTCTTTTTTGGAAGTCGGTTAAAAAGCTGCGTATGATTAACAATATATGTATATAGAAAAATTAATCAAAAGTTAAATAACGTAATAGTATATATTTTCCTAAAATTAGTAAGAAATTAAAAATTATTAATCTAAATAAATTGTAAGTAGCAACATATAATATTTTAAGAAGTAGGTACATTTTCATTTTAATATATTTAAATCTATACCAATTTTTTTTGTATGTTCCTTAAAAATCCCACGCAGGTTTTTATACAAAAAATAAAATAAATATAAAAAATATACATAACAGACTGAACGAAGTCTGTCCGGGCAGCTAGTATATAAATAAATATATATTATATTACATCCAGACTCAGGGTGGGAATCGAACCCACAACCCAGAAGAATTTGTAGTGACCCTGCAGAAAGCAGGGTCAGGGTCACTACGAACTACGCCAACGGGCTAGCCAATATATAAATACAATACAATACAATACAAATGTACTTTATTGTATAACCAAAAACAATACATGTAACATAAAACATGCAAGAGAAAAAGAAATATAAAAGAAATGTACAAAAGGCGGTAACTATTTGAGATTAATGACTTGACAGTTTTGCATTGATTTGGAATGGAGCACAAGTACTTTTAATTGTTGAGAAAATTTAAAATGGCTTTGATGATGTGATTTATCATATCTAAAAGATAATAGGTGTGACATACTGGTTGCACTGCATGTGGGGGTAATACTTTGGTTGTTAACATTTTGTGGTGTTGTACCTATAGCATAGCATGATATATAATTATCGTACATGTAATTAATGTTTTAGATGCTGGAATAGAGTTAAATTGTAAGAATCAAATGTCCTAAAGATGTATAGGTAACAAAATAAAATGATATAAAAATGTACTTATTGTTGCCTTGATAAATTTAAATAGTATTGTAATTGTCAATGTTTCAAAATTCTTTAAAATAAAAAACAAAAAAAAAATGTATAAAGCATTATATGATTAATGATTATGCATATTAACATTGCACCCTAAGTATGAAGATGTCATACACTACATGTAAAGGTAAATGGAAAAAATCTTTTGTTATTTTTCTATATTCAATATTGTTAATCATAAGCAGCTTTTTCATAATTATGTTGAAATGTTGATCAAATTTATAGATGCCTGAAGAAGATCTAATATAAGATTGAAACGTCGCATTAATTTAGAATTGGTATTTTGATTGGCACCGTATGTCCACTTCCCTGATAACTCCAATAATAAATTAATTTAATCAGAGGGCGCAGGTGAAAATCTTTATAATAAATTAATTATAACGAATGGACGCAAGTACGCAACGACAAAGAATTGTAAAAAATGTTATTTTGTTGTACCGTGTATTTATTATACATCCATAATACATGTAGTAAAACCGGTTATTTTAATATTACAAACATACACTTCAATTTTATTTATTGTATAGATGTATAAATAATTTAGACAAACGATTACATCGTTATTTTTTAAACAAAGTAATAAATGAAGACGAAAAAAAATTGGCCAAGTGCGAGTAGGACTCGCGCACGAAGGGTTCCGTACCATTGGCTAGGTAAACACCAGTGATTTTAATAGCGGGCAAAAATCGGCAAAAGTCATTTTCGTTGTATGAGCCCCCAAATTTTTTTAATTTTAATTTGATTATTTATTATTAAAGTAACACACAATTAAGTATTTTGTGAATATTTCAAGTGCCTACCTCTTACCATTTATTTATATCGAGTAAAAATAGGCAATAAATCGGGTTTGTTGTATGGGAGCCCCCCCTTAAATATTTATTTTATTTTGTTTTTAGTATTTGTTGTTATGGCGGCAACAGAAATACATAATTTGTGAAAATTTCAACTCTCTAGCTGTCGCCGTTCTTGAGATACAGCCTGGTGACAGACGGACAGACGGACGGACGGAAAGCGAAGTCTTAGTAATAGGGTTCCGTTTTTACCCTTTGGGTACGGAACCCTAAAAACTACAGGAATATTAATATAATAATTGTCATAAATGATTTAAACTAATTGGATAAGGTTTGTATAATTACTGGAAAATTGTAAACGAGAGAACGATAAATAATAATTCTTACTTGAAGAAGATATTTGAGATCAAACGTCGTCGTTCACTTGTCGATTCTTCAATAAAATTTTAAAAGCGATTTTTTATCATCTGTAATAAAAAAATTACGTACATATACCTATTTTAAGACCAGCTGTGCCTGCGACTTCGTCCTCGTGGAATTTAACAAAAAAGTTATTGTTCAGTTCGCAGAGTTATAAAATAAACAAATTTCTAAAATAAAAGTAGCCTTAGTTACTCCTAATTACATCACCTATGTAAAGCACAGCACATGTAAAGCACAGCAGGAAATTTCCTGCTCAAAATATGGAGCAGCCCGACTGGGGTAGTACCTCGACCTTACAGAAGACCACAGCTAAATAATACTGTTTTCAATCAGTATTGTGTTCCTGTTGGTGAGTAAGGTGACCAGAGCTCCTGGGGGGGATTGGGGATAGGGTCGGCAACGCGCTTGCGATGCTTCTGGTGTTGCAGGCGTCTATAGGCTACGGTCTTACCATCAGGTGAGCCGTACGCTTGTTTGCCGACCTAGTTACATAAAAAAAAAAAAAAAAAAAAAAAAAAAAAAAATAAGGAGTAACTAAGGCTACTTTTGTTTATTATATAGATAATTTATTTATGATAGTATAGATAATTTAGACAAAACGATTACATTATTATTTTTAATTACGTAAGCTATGTAATAAGGAGTAACTAAGGCTACTTTTGTTTATTAAATATAGATCATTTAGACAAAACGATTACATCATTATTTATTAAACTAAAAGTAATATAATTATATGAAGACGAAAAAAATACAGGTATATTATAATTCTTATCAATGATTTACACTGGTTGGATGAGGTTTGTTTAATTACTGGACAATTTTAAACGAGAGACAACTATAAATATTAAATAATAATTCTTACTTGAAAAAGATATTTGAACAACATCAACATCAGTCACTTCACACTTGTCGTTTCTTTTTCCGAAGTTTATCAGAGAAGTATTGTATGTTAATACTGTTAAGGCAAAAAAAATAATTCCGGGTCGTATGCTTCGCAACATAGCGAGGCCGTTCACTTCACTGGCTAGCGCCCAATTGATCAAATGTATTATGTACAGTAGAACTTTTCCTTTAAAAATAACGGTTTTAACGAACTATTTCGCTAAGTATAATACACACAATTAGAATAGTTATGAAAAACGAAGCAAACACTGTATCTTGATTGCATCTTAAATTTGGTCAGGTTATAGCTACAGGTATTCCCCGAAACTAACGACGGGTGTGGCCATCTTTTTCTCTAAATTTTCTCACACTACGTTTAAATGCTCATTTGTGTTGTGATTAGTTCATTTCTTCAAAATTTTTTCAGTAGCCTAAAAGGCGACCAGAGTTCATTTTTTACCTTAAAAATGTTGTTTCTCTTCTTTCATGTTGTTTAAAAGCGATAAATAATTTTCGTAAATGTTAGTAGAAGTTTAATGAAAGAAAAAAGGATCTTGATTATTCTTCATATTATTAGAAATTACATTAGTAATATATGGTACCTATTAGGTTAAAAATATGATAAAAAATGAAAATGAAAACATTTATTTCTCCATAAGGTGATACATACATTTAACGAAAGTAAACAAAATGTCATTTACAAAAAAAAAACCAAACTATAATAAAAAAGAAAAAAAAAACAAAAATTAGAAATGTGCATTAAAACTTATGAACAAATATTGTTAAAAAAATATAACATGATGAAGGAAATTAATACAAATTAATATTGTTTACTTTAATGTTAAAAAAGGAATACATGAAAATTGTAATAATTTATATGTAAAAAATAGAAAATAATAAAAGGCTTATTTATTTATTTTATTGCGACCAGTCGCTATTTAGATATTTTTGTCACCGATTTCCACTTACAGTAGCCTAAATGGTGAAAAATCACCTATGTTGTCAACACTGGCTAGCGGCGGAGGAGGCCGCGCAGGAGCGCTGCCATTGGTTGCGGAGAGCCGAGAGCGGGGCACAGTGGGCTGAAATTTGCGTTTCATAGACATTCAAATTTATTTTTTCAAGTGACGCTTTTTTTGCTTGAATGCGATTGAGAAGAACTGCTATATGCCTTATATAATGATCTTTCAGGTTTATAATCGTAAACAGCGCACTTAGAATTTTTTTCAAGACAATTTGTATGGAGTCGACATCATAAATGATGTTATCTCCATAATCGCACAATTGCACTTAATATCCTCTTAGGTTATTAAAATACAAATTATTTTTGATTTTTTGACATACTTCATGTTAAGGTCAAACGTGCTTTTTTTTTAAACCTTTAAAAAAATTACCAATTTTTTTTATTTATTTTTTTGTTTTTAACTAATATCAAGCTTTACGTAAGTGTATAATTATATACTTTATTTATTACTTATACTATTTATTTATTTATTTATTTACATTGGAAAAGAAAGTGAGTACAACGAAAATGATAGGAAAAATAAATTACGGTCGATCTGAGGTCGGGCAGTGGTAGGGAGGGGGGGGGTGTAAGAGTAAAAGAACAGTTTATCTCAATTTCTGGCTAAACTACAAGTCCTATGAAAAAAAGTTCAAGGGCAAAGCTGTAGGTAATATAAAGATCTACAACTTTAGTATTTACACTTTTTTCACATAACCTCAAAATTTATGTAAAAAATTCAATAATCCAAGTTTTTGTTTTTTTAACCCACTTCCAAAAAAGGAGGAGGTTCTCAATTCGACACGTATGTTTTTTTTTATGTATGTTAGCTCAGAACTTTTGACTGGGTGGACCGATTTCGATCAATTTTGTTTTAATTGAAAGGTGTTACGTGTCATGTGGTCCCATTTTAATTTAATTGAGATCTGACAAGTACTTTTAGAGTTATATCTAATAATGCGTATTTAATTGACTACTTTTTCGTCGACCTACGTTATATTATTTTCTTTTCTCTTTTACAACTGTTTAGTGTGTTTGGGACATAAAATGGTAAGTTTTCACCAAATTTCGTAATAAAATTATAACCTGACCGAATATAAACATGAAAGATCATTATATAAGGCATAATATAGCAGTTATTCTCAATCGCATTCAAGCAAAAAAAGCGTCAGTTGAAAAAATAAATTTGAATGTCTATGAAACGCGAATTTCAGCCCACTGTGCGGGGTGGCTGTCGCTATATAGATATTTATTAAAATAGTTATAAATATCGACGTCGATATATCGATAAAATTTTCAAAAGATTTTGTATTTATAAAATAATAGTGTATTTAGCTCAATATTATCAATAGTAATTTTCATATAAAATGAAATTACATATTTTAATGTACAAAAATCTCAATAAAAATATTAATGTACTTTTATAAGGATTTAATTTTTGGGTAATATTTACAAAATATCAAAAATTAAATAGGTATTAATATCTTCTAATTAATATTTTAAACCTATTTGTTGTCACTACAATTATTATAAAACAAAGTCTCTTCCCGCTGTCTGTCTGTATATATGCTTAGATCTTTAAAACTACGCAACGGGTTTTGATGCGGTTTTCTTTTGTAAATAGAGTGATTCCAGAGGAAGGTTTCTAATTATAATACATGAATAATATAGTAGAGGAACACTGATAGTTTTAAAGTTTTCTAATTTGAAGTCGTATATAAACAAATTTTTTGCGCTTAGATTGCAAATATTTATTTTATATTTTATATTAATTTAGTATCAGCATTGCACCCGTGCGAAGCCGGAGCGGGTCGCTAGTATTACATAATCTAGTATTTGTCCGGTTGCGAAAGTCGAAAAACTGCTCTTTACAAAGCTCCGCTGTCAGTGTTTAGTTAGTTACATTTAAATAAAAATAACACTTGGCAAAACTAATTGACAAAAAAAATAACAAATTAAAAAAAAGCCAACGTCACGTGGAGTTCCCCAGTCGGTCACACGTTCTCTAAAATTTTACCCTCATGCGCCTAACAAAGTTTCACTTAAAAAAAATATCGTCTGTAATACAATTTTCGATATTGGATATTTTGTATCGATAATAATTATATCGGATCAAACAAAATATTATATCGGCTAATAATAATTATTGTATTGTATTTTTGGTATGTATGTGTTTTTGATTTTGACTTTGATTTTAATTGTAATTTTGGTTGAGTTTTGATATTGATTGGATTTTTATTTTTTTTGAATTTTAGTATGATTCGATTTTTTATGTCAATAGGTATCCATAATTGTAATAAAGGAACATGAAATCAGTTTACCTACTTATACCAGACTATCGTCACTCCGTGTACTTGCGCGCTAATCGTTATAATTACCTACTGCCCGGCCGAGCGGTCTCGGGCCAGATAAGGTTGTCGCAAACGAATCGCACGCACGTAGTTCAATTTTTAACTGACTTCCAAAAAAGGAGGACGTTCTAAATTAATTCTTTTTTATTCTATTGTATTTTTTATGTATGTTAGATCAGAACTTTTGTCTGGGTTGACCGATTTCGATAAATTTTGTTTTAATTAAAAGGTATGCGTGAATGCGTGTCATGTGTGCTCCCAAGTACTTTTAGAGTTATATCTAAAATGCGTATTTACTTGATATTTTTTCGTTGACCTTCGTTATATTAAACCGGATAACTTTTTACTGGGTTTATCGATTTTGATAATTCTTGTTTTAATCGAAAATTATTAAATTACGAGTATTAAATTTATAAAAAAATTATATAATCATAAAACACATGTAACTTTTGAATATTTTTTATTTATCTTACCTACACACTGTCCTCTATAAGAATGTTTTATCTAGGTGTATTAATGAATTTAGCAGTCAGTTTATTTAACAGTCAGCACCTATTTATAAAGAAAAATATATTGTATAAACTATACAATTTAAAACTACCACATATAGTCAGAATATATTCACAGTTCTCAATAACATAGATACAAAGAGCTATGTTGATTTAATTTTATCGAAGAGTCAGCCCTGCCGTTGCTGTGGGATCGCGTGGTGCGAAGCAATCACAACTGTACACTGGAGCATTTAGGCACATTTTAGCATGCAGCGGTTGCTGACGCGAAGGAGTAGGCTATTATAGCAGTATTAAGTATCTGTACGTAGTACTATTTACTAATCTGTGCTTATACGCACAATTATATTAAATCAAAGTGTACTACTAACATTAGTTTTTAAGTTATAAAATGTTACTAACACTTGTATGGATGTGAATCTGAATTAAATAAATTATTATTTTTATTTTATTGTTTGATTTTTTGCTGCCTTAACTTTCTGTTATTATTGTTTAGTTTTTTTTTTGTAAATCATTTTTTTTTGACTTTCGTTAAGTGTAATATGTAAGTATTACATATACACCTTATGGCGAAATAAATGATTTGAATTTGAATTTGAATTTGAATTATAGGTAAATAAAGTTTATAGAACGAGTAGCCTACCCAAAGCAATTTGAAAATTTCATTTTTTAACTAATTTATTAACTTTTCGTAGAGTGTTGAATATCAAACTATTCGTCTCATTACTCTCTAACTAGTGAAGTACTTTTTGTGAAAATCTACTGAAAAACCAGTGCGTTATACCTGCTTTCGTTCGCGGAGACGGGCGAAATTGCGACTTAAAACCTTGAGTGCGTGCGGCGATAGATCTGTCGTGCGTGACAATCCCTAACTTTTTTACATACTTACCTAATATTATAGTGCTCAGTCAGTACTACACATACAGTATTATATTATAAACAACGTGGGGATGACAATAGAACGATAATTCAAAACACCGTTAGTACTAGTATAAAGAAGTATTTCAAAACCATCAGATAAGTCCTAACATCAAAATAAATAAAAAAAGATTTTTTCATACAAACTAATTCAGTTTAATTTAATAAAATTTTATAACATCATTTTTGTAACTACAGGATCACTGACCTGTTACACGCGTCATCGCGCGTGTAACAGGCGCGTGACCTTCTTTCTACGCGGCAAAGTCACGTAGAAGTGGTATGAGCTTGTACCTACAAAACTTCATTATTTTGATTGAATAAAAAATTGTAAGTTAGAAAAGTAAATTAAAATAAATTGTTACGCATTTAAAATTAAATTGAATAAAAAACTATTTGATTTAAATTTTCTCAAACCATCAATTTTTTTTTAAATATGCAGAACTGATCAGTAGCCGATACTGAATATTTTTTTTTTTAAACATGAGTTATTATAATATTATTTGGTCTGCGAACTGTCACTAAATGGCAATGATTAAAAATTTTGCCTTTTTTTGTGGCAGTCGATCCCATATCCATTATTTTTATGCTCAATCTTTTTAAAAATAATAATAGCTGTCCTTGAGTCGTTAACCGCCGGTTTTAGGGTAGGTCAGGTCTTTAGTATAATACATGCGTAGAAATTTAAAAAAATGAAAAATCATAATTTGTGACTAAACTACTGGATATATTTTATTGATTTTTTGTATGTGGGCTTGGAATGTCATTACATATACGCTGTCCAATTTATCGTTGTATTATAATCCCCACCCTGTATATTTTGATTATAAGTATAGTATTTTTATAAGTATGTTTATATATATGTATGTGTGTACATATATGTATATATATGTAATATGTGTATGTATATATGTTTATATGTATATAATTATGTATCTTTGTATGTATGTATTATGCTGTATATGTATGTGTATTTGTATTCGATAATTGATTTTGTTTTAGGTGACACTATTTGTCACTTCTCTATTGTACACTTCCCTACCGCTTTCACTATGCCTTGTCCTATATGCCCAAAGGTTGTCTGGAAGAGATCGCTCTTCTAGCGATAAGACCGCCTTTGTACACTGTTTTGTACTTGTAATATGTTATTGTGTTGATTGATGTTGTGTACAATAAAGAGTATTATTATTACCCTCTAAAAACCTGTGGACTTAATTTTGTGACTTTTTTTCGACTTTTTGTGTTGTGACCATGTTGTGACATTTCTCGCTACTTTCTACAATTCGTGTGCTACACCCAAGTGTATACATAGTAATAGTAGTATGATAGTAGCTAATATTTTTAAAAGTTAACACGGACTGTTTTTGTAGACCTTGTGAAGATAATGAAAGAATAATTATGTTAGGTGACTTTAATGGTTGGGTAGGTGTGAAACGAGATGGTTGTGGAAGGGTGTTAGGGAAATTTGGAGACAAAAGAGTGAATGAGAATGGTATGAATTTATTAGAAATATGTTTGGAGTGGAATCTCTTTGTATCCAACACATGATTTGGGCATAAGAAGATCCATACGTATACATGGCAGAGAGGAAGCGATAGAAGTATGATTGACTTTGTGGTAGTTGATGAAAGATTGAGAAAACTGGTTACGGACACCAGAGCCTACAGAGGGACAGGTGTGGGAACGGATCACTATCTGGTAGTTTCTCAGATTAGTGGTCTGTTCAAGGGCTGGCGCCATAGGCCCTCTGTGCCGGTAACTAGTTTAAAAAGAATAAAAGTAGAAAAATTAGAAGAACCTGAGGTGAAAGAAAAATATGTGAGAAAGGCAACCGACAAAATTGGTGACGTAAAAGATAAAGAATGCTGGAAATTGGATGATTTGTGGGATTTATGTAAGAATAGTATGGTGGAGGCATCCTCTGAAGAATGTGGGGTAACGACACGAAAGATTAACAATAAAAGAAGAGAGTGGTGGGATAACGAAGTAAGAAAAGCAGTGAAAGAAAAGAAGAATGCCTGGATAAATCTTGCAACGGTACAAAATGCTCGTTGTGTAGATAACATAAAAGTTGAGAGGATGAAAGAGATCTATAAAGATTTGAAAAAAAAAGTGAAAGCAATAGTTGAAAGAAAAAAGAATGAAGTGAAAGTGCGATTTGAAAATAAGTTCTCGGGACACTTTAGGTCAAACCTTAAATTGTTCTGGAACATGGTAAGGAAGGCGAGACGCAACACGGACTCAAAAATTAAGTGTTGTTAGAGATGAGAATGGTATGATTATGACGGATGAAAGAGATGTTTTGGAAAGATGGAAACAACACTTTGAGAGTCTATTTGAAAGGGATCAAGCCTCAACTAAGACAGTTGATGGTGGAAATTATGAAAGGATTTTGGAGCTGGAAATAAGTACAGTGTAGAAGTTTCTTTCTAAAAACGGGAAGGTCTTCTGCACGTTCGTGGATTTAGAGAAGGCCTACGATAAAGTGGAGAGGGATGATTTGTGGTCGACGCTATCTGTGTATGGTGTGGATGGCAACCTGATACGGGCACTCAAATCACTTTACGATGGTTCGAGTGCTTGCGTCAGGATTAATGGGGCCTACAGTGACTCGTTTGCCATCGGAAAAGGTGTCAGACAGGGTTGCGTAGCTTCACCATGGCTGTTTAACCTATTCATGGATAGTTGTCTTGACGATTTGAAAGACTGTGGATGGGGGTTACGACTGGGGGAGTTACTTGTCAAGTGCCTCTTGTACGCCGACGATCAAGTGCTCCTTGCAGAGTCGGCTGAAAAGATGCAGAAGATGGTAACTCTAGTGAATGAATCCTTCAGTAAGAGAGGCATGAAAATAAATGTAAGCAAGACGAAAGTCATGGTTTTGGAACGGGATGAAAAAGTGACTGAATGCAGAATAATGATTGGTGATGAGAAAGTAGAACAAGTGAATGAATTTGTTTATCTGGGTTGCGTTTTTACAAGGGATGGTAAGTATGAAGAAGATATTGAAAGGAGAGTAAAATTGGGAAATCAAGTCAATGGGGCCCTGCACTCCCTTATGAACAACCAAAATTTGTCAAACAAGGCAAGGTTGGCGATTCACGAGGGGGTGCTCATCCCCACATTGACCTATGGAAGTGAATGTTGGGTGTGGCAGAAGAAGAATGAAAGTAGATTGAATGCGGTAGAAATGCGCTCTTTGCGTAATATGTGTGGCTTAAGACTGGTTGATAGAGTAAGAAATAGTGTGATAAGGGAAAAATGTGGTTATGAAAGTAAGAAAGGGGATGCTGCGTTGGTTTGGACATATTGAAAGGATGAGTGAGAGTAGGGTTACGAAAGGTATTTATAAAAGTAAATTGGCGGGCGTAGTTCCGAAAGGCCGTCCAAGAAGGACTTTCGAGGATCAAATCCGAGAAGTCTTGGAAACCGGCCAAGTAAGAAGTACGCACAATCGCCGACAGTGTATGAGAAGATGTATGACTGTAGATGAGGCACGAGAGGTTTGTCAGGATCGTGGCTGGTGGAGGGGCGTAATCTCTGCCTACCCCTCTGCGATACAGGCGTGAATATATGTATGTATGTATGTAATAATTCTACCATACATTTTTATGTTACCTACATCTCTGTTTATGCAGCGTTTTCGATAAAACTTTTTTTTTACTTACTCAGCGAACAAGCGTGCGGCTAGGGAATGCAAATCTCGCGAGATTGGGACTCAAGCGAGATCTCGCGAGTTTATGAATAACGATACTTACTGCGAGATCTCGCCAATTTCGAGATCTCGCGAGATTGGCAATTTTGTGTGTTTTTTTAGGGTTCCGTACTTCAAAAGGAAAAAACGGAACCCTTATAGGATCACTTTGTTTTCCGTCTGTCTGTCAAGACCCTTTTTCTCAGGAACGCGTAGAGGTATCACGCTGAAATTCATACCAAATACGCAGGTCTACTGTTCCTTGGAACTGTGAAAAAATCAAACTTCTAAGCCAACGCAATCAAAAGATACAGCCGTTTATGTTGCAAATTTTCGACACTCACAAGGGAATTAAAACCTACAGGGTACTTACCGTGAACTCAGAATCTTGAAGTTTGGTACGAAGCAATGTCTTATAGCACAAATAAAGGAAAAATTGCGAAAAGTATCAATTTTTAGTTACATCATGTAAAAAAAATTTAATTTTGTTGGTACGGAAATAATTTTGTTGGTGCGAAACCCTCGGTGCGCGTGTCTGACTCGCACTAGACCAGGGTTTTTTTTTTTTGCAAATAATCACAATATTTGAATAACTTAGGAAATAATTGTGTTTGCTCGCAAACGAAACAAAAAAAACGACTTCAAGTAAAGTATTAGCTTTCGATTAAAGTAAAAATCATCAAAATCGATAAACCCAGTGAAAAGTTATGCAGTTTAATACAACGTAGGTCGACGAAAAAGTAGTCTAGTAAATACGTATTATTATATATACCTAACTCTAAAAGTATAAATTTAAATGGGACAATATGACACGCAACACTTTTCAGGTAAAACAAAATTAATAGAAATCGGTCCGCCCAGTCAAAAGTTCTGAGGTAACATAAATTAAAAAAAAAAAAATACACGTTTCAGGTAAAACAAAATTAATAGAAATCGGTCCGCCCAGTCAAAAGTTCTGAGGTAACATAAATTTAAAAAAATACAATCGAATTGAGAACCTCCTCTTTTTTTGGAAGTCGGTTAAAAATAATAAAAATTGTAATTGTTATAAGATAAACATTTATTTTCAAGAATTTTTTCAATAGACTTATGCATTAAACATTGTTTGACGTATCTGTCTATATATTTTTTTAAAAACTTCTAAGTGAGGCCGCACACCGCCGCCACACGCTACACTCAACATACATTTACGGCGCCACAATTACTGCGATACAATTTAAGCGGCCACAAATGTGTCGTGTGTGCGCACATTGGAAGCACAATTGTAGCGTGGCAACAGAAGTCAGAATGTCGACATCATCGTCTGACGATGACGATTTTTTGATGAGGCGATTAATGAGAATAAATTAAATGTAAAAAAACCTTTTTAAAAAACAAGCTTTTATTTGAATGCACTAAAACGAAAAAAATAAATTTTTACTTTAAAACTTTTACTATCTACTTATAAAGTCATTACACATAATCTATATGATAATGAAGCATGTCGCGAGATATGAGTACTCGTATTTCCTTAGTTTGAAAATTTTAATAATTAAAATCAATCACATCAATTTATTTAATTTACTTGTTTACAAGCAAATCTCACGACAAGCTTTTATATCATATAGATTATGTGTAATGACTTTATAAGTAGATAGTAAAAGTTTTAAAGTAAAAATTTATTTTTTTCGTTTTAGTGCATTCAAATAAAAGCTTGTTTTTTAAAAAGGTTTTTTACATTTAATTTATTTTTGACTTTTTAGTCGGTATTCACGTCACTTTATTCAAATTATTCTTAGGAAGCCCTTTCATTTGATACCCATATTGTAGAAGTGCTCTAAAAATAACTAGTCCGCACTCAAAAGTTGGATTTACCAATATGACGTCACAAAGTTAACCATGCATTGTCATCCAAATTGAACCTGCATACAAAATTTCAGCTCAATTGGTTGCTTCAAAATTGAGTTGCAAGATTTCACCCGAACAAACATACATACATACATGCATACATACAAACCATGCATTGTCATCCAAATTGAACCTGCATACAAAATTTCAGCTCAATTGGTTGCTTCAAAATTGAGTTGCAAGATTTCACCCGAACAAACATTCATTAAAGTTACATACATACATACATACATTGCAAGTTAAATAAAAGCTTTTAAAAAAAAAGACGTTATGGGGTTCACCTTTTTAATCAAAATTGTAGTTTACGGAAATTTCAAAATTGCGCAAGAATTACGATCCGAAGAAGAAAAGTTCATAGAATGAATATGAAAACACATACCTACCAATGTCACGATTATCCCTGTCCACTATGATAGAAATAAAAAAAAACGACAGGGATCCATGCAAATAAAATAAATTTATTTAAGATAAATGTTTTCGACCCGGTGAAAAAAAAATGTTAACCGGTGGGGGTCGAGCACTTAATTCACACAAGCTGCTTTTCGTCCAAGTCGGTTCAGGCACTCCCCTGTGTCACGCGCCGTGCAGATGTTGAGCCTTGAGCCGCAGACTGGAATACGGTGTCGACAATCGATGCCCACACGGAGAGCACCTCCGCCGTTGCGCATGAGCTGGGCAAGCTGTCTAGCCCGACAAAACGCCAACGCCAGATAAAACGGCAGCGTTGTTCCCCAGCTTGGGGGCGATCAGCACTCACTTCTTTATTATTCAAAAATGTGTGTAGGTAACGCCTAGGGACGACACGAAATATGGTTACGGTTTTGTAGAAATATAATTAATCTTTCCCGTATTAGAGACCAAATGATTATAAACGTGTCGTGCGTTAACACAAAACAAGATTAATAGAAAAGATGAGTACGAATGGCGCGGTGATCGGCACGGCCGTTAATGTGTTCACGGAACAAAAGATCTAATTGGATCGCTAAAGTGTTGCCGCTTGATGACTTATTTATTGTTGCAATTTATAAAATGTATTTAGTTTATTATTAATTTATTAGATATATTTATAATACTATATTATTATGTTTGAAAGAAAAAAATAAGTTGTAATAAAATTTTGTTTTATATTTAAGCGTAGTTTTTAATTAGTTTTAGCTATGTAAATATTAAGTTTAAGTTTATTTTACGGTAATTATACACATTTTGTACGTGCAACGTTACATATACCCCTCCTCGTCTGGAAAAGGGTTTTGTTCTTAAATAAAACCCGCCTTAGACTGCTCCTAGCATTTACTCATTCATTCTTCAACTTTCATTCTATCACTCACAAAAAAAATATCTACCATAAAAGCATCAACGGCATTATTTACACCATTGGCGCGTCCTGTCAAACTAAGAGTCAGTAGTTGTTGTAAAGCTAGTGACTCATGCTAAAAGAACAAGATGTTATAGAGGATTATTTTTTATTTAGTATTATTACCGAAATTTTTTAATATAGACAGTTTTATTTATTATTATTACAGAAAAGTTTTAATATTGAAAGTTTTATTTACTATTATTACCGAAAAGTTTTAGGTCCTTGATATGCCAAACGCCTATGTTTTTTCCGGACATATCTTCTAGTTCATATACAAGTGGTGAACGTTTTTTAATAACTCGACACTTGATATATTTAGGAGCCAGCTTTTTACTAAAATATTTGTCCTTATCGCTCAATATGTATGCGCGCTTAAAGACTACGTCACCTACGTTGTATTCCGCCGGTTTTCTGCGCAAATTATAATGTGCGGTATTCTTCACATGTGCATTCCATAAGGAGGCTTGCACATCATTGAATACCGATGAGAGACAACCTAGGTTCTCAGCGTATATGTCGCGTGGCAAGAACAAAACTTCGTCACCTAAGTCAGAATCTACATAGTGCGAACCGCATAACACCAACTCTCTACCATAAACTAAAAAAGAAGGAGTGTACCCAGTAGCTTCATTCACAGAATTATTAATTGCAAATTAATGGCGCCCAACGTGGGGCCAGTGTCACGATTATCCCTGTCCACTATGATAGAAATAAAAAAAAACGACAGGGATCCATGCAAATAAAATAAATTTATTTAAGATAAATGTTTTCGACCCGGTGAAAAAAAAAATGTTAACCGGTGGGGGTCGAGCACTTAATTCACACAAGCTGCTTTTCGTCCAAGTCGGTTCAGGCACTCCCCTGTGTCACGCGCCGTGCAGATGTTGAGCCTTGAGCCGCAGACTGGAATACGGTGTCGACAATCGATGCCCACACGGAGAGCACCTCCGCCGTTGCGCATGAGCTGGGCAAGCTGTCTAGCCCGACAAAACGCCAACGCCAGATAAAACGGCAGCGTTGTTCCCCAGCTTGGGGGCGATCAGCACTCACTTCTTTATTATTCAAAAATGTGTGTAGGTAACGCCTAGGGACGACACGAAATATGGTTACGGTTTTGTAGAAATATAATTAATCTTTCCCGTATTAGAGACCAAATGATTATAAACGTGTCGTGCGTTAACACAAAACAAGATTAATAGAAAAGATGAGTACGAATGGCGCGGTGATCGGCACGGCCGTTAATGTGTTCACGGAACAAAAGATCTAATTGGATCGCTAAAGTGTTGCCGCTTGATGACTTATTTATTGTTGCAATTTATAAAATGTATTTAGTTTATTATTAATTTATTAGATATATTTATAATACTATATTATTATGTTTGAAAGAAAAAAATAAGTTGTAATAAAATTTTGTTTTATATTTAAGCGTAGTTTTTAATTAGTTTTAGCTATGTAAATATTAAGTTTAAGTTTATTTTACGGTAATTATACACATTTTGTACGTGCAACGTTACACCAATTATTATTAAATTTAGTTTAATCAAATCAAATTTTTCAATAAATTATAAATTGTTCAATTAATCAGTTCAATAAATTTATTTAAACGGGATTTTTTTCAATCTCTGCAATAAATTCAACATAAAATTCAACATTCTTTCATTTTCGCGCGTTTTTATTCTATGTTCGCGCCACATAAAACGAACGTGTTCGATCTTGAATTCGTGTGGCGTGGCAGCCATCTTGCCACAAACTGCACCTACTACAAATGTGTCCTTGATGTGCGGGTTTACATACAAATATAGGGGGTCGATAAATGTATCGCGTTTCAAATGTGGCGCTACAATTATCGTAATACAAATGTAGCTGTGGTGTGCGGCCTCACTAAGTAATAAACAGAAACCAGTGTTGTGACCGCTGCGCCAACGCGGCACAAGCCATTATTACGAATTATTCGCGAGATCTCGTTTTTGCGAGATCTCGCCCTTTTTTTCGTCCGAGATTCAATCTCGCTAAAAAAGGCCGAGATCTCGCAAAAACGAAATCTCGCGAGAACGAGATTGCATTCCCTACGTGCGGCTCGCCTGATACTAACCCTGGTGGATATACATATAAGTTTGAAAAAAGTATTAAAATATCTTAAAAAATCGTCATATGTCTTAATAAGACTTTTAACATCAAATATTATTATATTTTCATGAAGATTATTTTTTTCCTTTACACAAAGCAAATTAAATGAATACCATAGGAGATAAATAGCAAAATCAAAATAATGCGCAATTAAATTAATTTCTTGTCGCCGTGATTCGACCGGGCTGAGTGGGCGCCCCGTGACCCCGCGCCTCGCGTCCGAAAGTTTAGGTACCTAGTGTATGGTGGAACTAGCTGGTGCCCGCAACTTCGCCTGCGCAGGATTAGATTTTGTACAATTCACACAATCTTCTATATCTATATAATAAAAATGAATGTTGCTAAGCGCATAACTCGAGAAAGGTTCGACCAATTCAGCTAATTTTTTTTTGTATGTTCCTTAAAAATCCCATGGAAGGTTTTTAATGTTTTTATACTACAAAAAAAAAAACAACAGACAGAACGCAATCTGTCCGGGCAGCTAGTCTATATAATAAAAATGGATGTTGCTAAGCGCATAACTCGAGAAAGGCTCGATCGATTCGGCTAATTACCCACGGAAGGTTTTTATAATAAATAAATAAAACATAACAGACAGAACGAAGTCTGTCCGGGCAGCTACTTACAAATAAATAAAATTGGAGTGTCTGGTTGTAACATTAAAGTAACTGCTTTTTACTAAATTCATATTATGATGTACCTATACACGGTACATATACCAAAATAACTTTTTTTACAATTTTTGTCTGTCTGTCTGTCTGTTTGTTCCGGTTAATTTCTGAAACGGCTGGGCCGCTTTTAACTGGACTTTCACAGGCAGATAAATCTATACTAATATAATAAAGCTGAAGAGTTTGTTTGTTTGATTGTTTGTTTGTTTGTTTGTTTGTTTGAACGCGCTAATCTCAGGATCTACTGGTCCGATTTGAAAAATTCTTTCAGTGTTAGATAGCCCATTTATCGAGGAAGGCTATAGGCTATATATCATCGTGCTAAGACCAATAGGAGCGGAGTCCACGTCGACGAAGTCGCGCGTAGAAGCTAGTGATGTAATAAGGAGTAACTTAGGCTACTTATATTTTACAAATGTATTTATTTTGTAACTGTGAACTGAAAAATATTTTTTTTATTTCCACACGGACGAAGTCGCGGTCACAGCTAGTATCTTTATATGTTAAATCGTGTATGTTATTCTGATTTATAAGATATTTTCTTTAAAAACCCCGCGCGAAGCCGGGGCGAGTTGCTAGTTGTTTAATAAAAAACCAATTAGATAGTAGGTACACATTTCAAAAATTCGAATTAAACTATTTTAAATACACATTTTTTAAATATAATACATGTAATATATCTAGAGGATCTACCTAGACTACACCATTAAACTACAATAACTATACTAACTAATAAATAAAAAATCAGTAAACACGTTAAAGTAATTTAATAATTTACTTGACGCTCGCACTTTTCACCAAGGTCAAAGTTGCATGATTATCCAAACGAAAAAATAGGACGAGGGAGTGATCTATAATAAAAAATTTATAAAAAAGAGATTTTAAATCTGTATCTACCGAAATTACACCTAATCACGGTTTCATCTGAGTTTTAGAATACACCAATGTAACTTTTCTCATATCTAAAAATATAAAAATTCTTAATGTTAAATGTTGATTCATGTTCCTTAAATCTATACCTATAATTATAGTACGCGCGCGTATTCATGTCCATCCTGAGGAATGCGGTAGTTCTTGTGACCTATGGTATTGTCGATATCGATAATCTCATTTGGTCAACCTTAATATATATCCCATCTTTAAGTAAGTAAATAATTATAATTTAAATAGACTAGCCCGTTAGCGCAGTTTATAGTGGCCCTGTTATCTGCTCCGCGGGCTGCGGGTTCAATTCCCGCTTGAGTCGGGGTGTAATATTTGTATTTATATATTGATTTATCATATATGTATGTAAATATATAAAAAATATTTGGCTATATCAGACGGAAGCGGAACAGACGATTGTGTGTAAATGTTGTAAGATATTTATTTAAAAAAAAAAAATTAAAAAAATAATGCAACATGAAGTAAATGCACCCAATACTTGTTAATTATTTATTACAAAAATAGGAAAACAATTTATAAAATGCAAAACCCTAAACACGAATTAGTCACTATCAGATGCTAAGATAACTGACAGAGCTGAATCGGAGTCACTATTTTCGCCGTCGCCGAGTTCAATTATAAATTTGTCGATCGCATTTTCAATTAATCCATCTTTTTGCCAGTAGTGCAATATAATAGCGGTCAATAGTTCTTAGTATCTACCATGTATCGACAATATCGACAAGCGTGCGTCAAGGACAACATTCGAGTGCGGACGAATGCGGCGAGGTGGGTGAAGGCGGGGCGCGCTGCCCCCGCCCGCCTCCTCAGGCCCCGATGGACATGAACTCGCGCGCGTACTATACTAATATTATAAAGCTGAAGAGTTTGTTAGTTTGAATGCGCTAATCTCAGGATCTACTGGTTCGATTTGAAAAATTCTTTTAGTGTTAGATAACCCATTTATCGAGGAAGGCTATAGTTTATAATTATTTCATCACGATAAGACTAATGTTTCAAAATGCTTATTCTATTTTATTCATAATTTTTATTGTAATATTAATTTCATTGACGTCATGTAATAACTCAATATTATTGTATCAATTTTAATTTTAATTTTTATGTCTATTGATTTTAATGTCACTGAATTTGTTCATAATTTATAATTGATTGTTTTATTATTAATCTTTCATATTAATTTTCATTTTAATTTTGTAATGTCAATTTTAATTTTATCGTTTCATTTTTATTTTTTTTATTTAATTTAAATTTGTTTTTAAATTTATTGTAATAATTTAATTTTCATTGATTTAATTCTAAATGTATCAATTTTACGTGTTTTTGTAATGAAACACTCTTAAGTAAGCTGTATGTGCCTATAATTGAGGTAACACTTAATTGTTTGTACCCTGTGCTGTTGATTGTTGTGAATTTGTTGGTGTCTACCTTGTTGGCGTATAATTAAAATAAAATAAAATAAAAATTGGGTTTTTTTCTTTTCTTTTGAGAGCTTCCGCTAAGTAAGCGGTTAAAGTTTCACATAAACTATGTATGACAAATTGATCATAATCCACGCGGCGAAGTTGCGCGCGAGGCTATAGTGATAAATATTGATTTAAATTTAGGTTAGTCTTTAGATTACGGGCTGTCAGTTTATGTGGTTCTAGGGTGGGGGGGCGAGGAGGGGAGGTGCCTAGCCCCTGGTTCTCCCACAAGGTAGTGTAATAGCTTAATAGCGTTATTCTAACCTCAAAACTTTAACCATGTATATCTCCATAACCATGGAGTTCCGCGGGGTGGGAATGGTAACAAGGGGTAGCCCGCTCCCTCTCTCCCCTTTCCACCCCACAAAACCCCATAAATCGACAGCCCGTAATCTAAAGACGAGCCTTAAATTATAATGATATTCCGTTTTAAAAATATTTACGTTATTTTATTGAAATTTCATTACGTACGATTTTTTTCCTTGAAATGTAGGCAACTAGGCATAATATGATCTTTTCTAGTATATGGTATGATCTTCTGAAAAATAAAGTAGACAACACTGTCTTGACGACGATTTATTAAATAGTAGTGATCTTAAGATCGTGATTACATCCTGAGAGCCTATCAGCTAAGATCGCTCTTGAGATCGTATCTGAGAGCGATTTATAAATACGGGCCTTAATGTCAATTACTTAAGTATCCATAAGGACTAATTTGAACGTCTCTGAGTGCGGCCGCTAGTGTATCAATGTATGGTGGAACTAGCTGGTGCCCGCAACTTCGCCTGCGTAGGATTAGATTTTAGACAATTCGAATTCACATAATCTTCTATATCTATATAATAAAAAAATAAACTATTTTTTTATCTTAAACGGTTTTATTACAATAAAAATGATGTAGTTAGTGTATGCACTAAAAGCTAAATAATAATTCGGTAATCCCTAGCTACCAGATCGCACCAATCTTCTCATCAATCTGGGGTATTGATCAGACAAAATATAAAATCGTTGGGCGTAGCGTATCCAGAGTAAACATTATGACAGAAATTTCAAGTCACAACCCGATTGCCGCAGCAAAAATTATCGCTATCCTTTTTACGATGAATCTTCAATTTACTACGACTTACGAGAGACCATACTACTATTGATGCTCTTTTCTCGAGATATTTGACAAAAATCGAATCAAAAGCATATAATTAGGTATATCATATTTTATTTGCCATTAAGCTATAGTTTCTATGATAGAACATAATTAACTAATAGGCTTAATATTGTTATTCATGTAAATAGCTGTTTCTTTGTACCTATATTATTAATTTATTAGTATACATTTTCACTGTGAATAATATAAAAGTGTTAAAATAATTTTGTAATTCGTAACCATTTAGTCTTAAGTTGTAAGAATAAAAATGTCGACTAAATTTTGTATAGATAAGTTGTGAATGTACAAACCATTAGTTAGATTAACAATGTACCTATACAAAAAACAAGAACCAACCCTGTAAACTATAAAAAAGTATCCACTATTGTTTTATTACCCCGTGTTTAATAAAGGTAGCCAGAGTTAGGCCTAAAAGTAAAAGGGGGAACCCACCCTGTGTGTGAAAGAGGAAGAATGCCTGATAGAACAACTATTAATTTTAGATTATTTTTATTATTTAAAATTTTTGTAAACAAACAATAAGACTAACAAGGTCAACTAGCAAGGTCGCTTCGCTGTTGTGCGACGTTGCCAAACATGTTGAGCGTCAAGTGTTACAAGCTTCTTTGAAATGAAATGAAATGAAAACATTTATTTCGCCATAAGGTGATACACACACTTAACGAAAATCAAAATTTGCAAATGTTGCTTAATGAATACATAGCTTAAATCAATTGAATAGGGTAGGGCGAAGCGCGGCCTTTGACGCGACATTTATATAGGCACAGACCACAGTGGCACACGCCGCCGGCCACCGCGCCGCCAGCCACGCCGACCGGTACCACTGCGACCGCTATGTTCCTGCATTTTAAATCTATGATATCTTTGAAAACATTGATTTAAATTACATACTGTAAAGGACCATATTGATGTATATTAAATGCACAATGTATTTAAGGTACTTAATTGGATAACGATTAATTCTTTATTGCTTAAAATCGTTTCATAAATAAGCCATTATTTCTCGTAAACAGTAAAGGATAAAAAACAAGCTTTCATTATGTTCTTGTTAATAAAAAGAACTAAAAATATAAACATAATAATTTAAACCTGATAAGAAAAATATCATTATATAGGTACATTGCATGCAACCTTTAACGATAATAGCCATGGATGGATTAGTGACTAAAAATTAATTATGATATAAGATTGTTGATATTTTCACAAAACGAGTTAAGAAAATATAATTTCACATGACAGTGAACACCAATCAGAAAACGTTATGTCACCCCATGCAGAACATCATTTTTAGGGTTCCGTACCCAAAGGCTAAGGGGGCGTTCAAGTATTACGTAACGCTAATTTGGGGGGAGAGGGGTCTTGTTAAACGTTACGATGCGTTACAGGGGAGGGAGGGGCGTTTCGAACAGCGCGTTACGTAACATTGTTTTTTGTTTATTAAAAAAACTAGGGTATTAAAATCTATTGTTTTATTTATTTATTACTACCAAAATCTTTTCTCTCTCATGTTAATTAAGTACATGTAGTAAGCTAAAACCGTCAATATTCTCTCATCTGTTAATTAACAGATGAGGGAATATTTTTTTTTATCCCGGATCTTAGACCAATACATTGTCAATCAACAACTTTACGTGTATGTAATTGATGTTTTAGATGAAGAACAGAGTCAAATTTAAAAATCTGATGTCATGAAAATGTATATAAAAAATATAATAACACAAATTGTACATATTGTTACCTAGATAAATTTAAATGTTATAGTATCAATTTTTCAAAATTCATATTTTGCAGTTATTTAAAATTAAATTAAAAACAACAATACATAATGCGTTAGCTATAGGATCTTACATACTAGCGATTTTTAATAATATAAAGATGTCAATTAAATACTGCGTGTGAAGGTTGTTGTTTTATATATACATTATTGATTGCATGCAGCGTGAGTTACGTTTGCAGTAGTCAGGAGGTTGAAAAGAAACCACATAATTAATATTTATGTATTAATTCGGTATTAATACAATATTATCTTATACTACTTCTTATAACTAAACTAAAGTAATGACAATTGGTCGATGTTCGTACCAAGAGTTAATAAAATAGTAATCTTAAAACTACATCTTATAACTAATGACTGCTTTAGTCGATGTGGGATCAAAGAGTGTCGCTTCCACATTTCAGGCTTCAAAGTAAATCTTCGATTGACGCCAATGATTGACGTCAATGCTGCTTGTAGTTGCTGAGCTTGTAAAACGTGGAGCCTATGCAGGTCGTAGGTGCCGTGAGCAATAGGCAAGTATGCTGATGCAGCGATCTACTGGCTATGTCTAACACGTGTCTAACTTTTGTAGATGCCTGATGATGATCAAATAAACGATCGAAACGTCGCATTAGTAGTTTGATTGGCACCTTATGTCCACTTTTCTGCGAACTTTAATAATACTTATAACGAATAGACGCAAAGACAAATAATAATAACAATATTTTAAGGAAAGGAATTTTTAAAGGAAACGGATACGATTTCATACATTCTTGGATCAAAATGTAATGAAATGAAAATGGTATCAATTAATGTATTTAGGCTTATTGATATCTCACTAAAAATTCTGTACATTTTGGCTATCTGAGAGCGGAGTTATTAGATGTTTTGTAAAAATGAGGTTATGTTACAATGTCTATAAAAAACCCGATCACTTAGTTCTTGAAGCACTAACGTTTATTATATTTACTTATTTAGTGATAAATATCAGGATTTTCCAAGTCACGGGAATATTTTCAGAGAAAACCGCATGAAAATTTATTGGAAAATAGCTGAGTTAATGAATTTTATTTGAAATTTTTACATTTGTTTCGTAATTATAATTCGAAAAAACTTCCCCCTGTGAAGCTTCTTTACTGAGTTCCTATAACCACCTCCCAGCTCCATCATCGGATCAGACCTTGATTACCATCTAGCACCAAAGTACTCGTCAAGACGAATCAAACGAGCCCATACTCGATTGGGTTATGACGTTTAATTACCGAGTTCCGATGACCATGTTCCAGCTCCATCATCAGACTCTGGTTACGATCTAGCACCAAAGTACTCGTAAAGACAAATCATACGAGCCAAAACTCAATGGGGTTGCGTCGTTTCACTACAGAGTTCCTATGACCATCTTCCAGCTCCATCATCAGACCCTGGTTACCATCTATCACCAAAGTACTCGTCAAGACGAATCAAACAAGCCCATACTCGATTATGTTATGACGTTTAATTACTAAGTTCCGATGACCATCTTCCAGCTCCATCATCAGACCCTGGTTACCATCTAGCACCAAAGTACTCGTCAAGACGAATCAAACTAGCCCATACTCGATTGGGTTATGACGTTTAATTACTGAGTTCCGATGACCATCTTCCAGCTCCATCGTCAGACCCTGGTTACCATCTAGCACCAAAGTATTCGTCAAGACGAATCAAACTAGCCCATACTCGATTGGGTTATGACGTTTAATTACTGAGTTCCGATGACCATCTTCCAGCTCCATCGTCAGACCCTGGTTACCATCTAGCACCAAAGTACTCGTCAAGACGAATCAAACGAGCCCATACTCGATTGGGTTATGACGTTTAATTACTGAGTTCCGATGACCATCTTCCAGCTCCATCATCAGACCCTGGTTACCATCTAGCACCAAAGTACTCGTCAAGACGAATCAAACGAGCCCACACTCGATTGGGTTATGCCGTTTAATTACTGAGTTCCAATGACCTTCTTCCAGCTCCATCATCAGACCCCGGTTAACATCTAGCACCAAAGTACTCGTCAAGACGAATCAAACGAGCCCATACTCGATTGGGTTATGACGTTTAATTACTGAGTTCCGATGACCATCTTCCAGCTCCATCATCAGACCCTCGTTACCATCTAGCACCAAAGTACTTGTAAAGACGAATCAAACGAGCCCATACTCGAATGGGTTATGTCGTTTAATTATTGAGTTCCAATGACCTTCTTCCAGCTCCATCATCAGACCCTGGTTACCATCTAGCACCAAAGTACTCATCAAGACGAATCAAACGAGCCCATACTAGATTGGGTTATGACGTTTAATTACTGAGTTCCGATGACCATCTTCCAGCTCCATCATCAGACCCTGGTTACCATCTAGCACCAAAGTAATCGTCAAGACGAATCAAACGAGCCCATACTCGATTGGGTTATGACGTTTAATTACTGAGTTCCGATGACCATCTTCCAGCTCCATCACCAGACCCTGGTTACCATCTAGCACCAAAGTACTCGTCAAGACGAATCAAGCGAGCCCATACTCGATTGGGTTATGACGTTTAATTACTGAGTTCCGATGACCATCTTCCAGCTCCATCACCAGACCCTGGTTACCATCTAGCACTAAAGTACTCGTCAAGACGAATCAAACGAGCCCATACTCGATTGGGTTATGCCGTTTAATTACTGAGTTCCGATGACCATCTTCCAGCTCCATCATCAGACCCTGGTTACCATCTAGCACCAAAGTACTCGTCAAGACGAATCAAACGAGCCCATACTCGATTGGGTTATGACGTTTAATTACTGAGTTCCGATGACCATCTTCCAGCTCCATCACCAGACCCTGGTTACCATCTAGCACCAAAGTACTCGTCAAGACGAATCAAACTAGCCCATACTCGATTGGGTTATGACGTTTAATTACTGAGTTCCGATGACCTTCTTCCAGCTCCATCATCAGACCCTGGTTACCATCTAGAACCAAAGTACTTGTCAAAACAAATCAAACGAGCCCATACTCGATTGGGTTATGACGTTTAATTACTGAGTTCCAGTGACCATCTTCCAGCTCCATCATCAGACCCTGGTTACCATCTAGTACCAAAGTACACGTCAAGACGAATCAAACGAGTCCAAACTCGATGAGGTTGTGTAGTTTCATTACAGATTTCCTATGACCACCTTCCAGCTCCATCATCAAATCAGCACCATGTCACCATAATATTGCGTCGTCACGCGATTTACACATGTATGCAAAATTTCAGCTCAATCTAGTGATCAGAAAAACTAAATAAAAGCTTGTATTTATAATAATAATAATATATATGTTACAGTCAAAACTCTTAATCAGTCAAAAGTAGTTTTGACTGAAAAAACAGTCAAAAGTACTTTTGACTAGACAAGTTGGTCAAAAGTGGTTTTGACTAAAATAACAGTTAAAAGTACTTTTACCCAATGGAGCTGGTTAAAAGTACTTTTGACTAAATGATTCCGTCAAAAGTGGTTTTGACTGGTTGTATCAGTCAAAACTCTTAAAAAGTAAGGTGGTCGCGGCATATTTTTGTCACAGAAACAATAAAAAAAAATAACCCTAACCTATCTAATTTCAATATTAGACTGTTTATCGGCTTTTTTTTGTCACAGAAACAAAAAAAATAACCCTAACCTATCTAATTTCAATATTAGACTGTTTATCGGCATATTTTTGTCACAGAAACAAAAAAAAAATAACCCTAACCTATCTAATTTCAATATTAGACTGTTTATCGGCATATTTTTGTCACAGAAACAAAAAAAATAACCCTAACCTATCTAATTTCAATATTAGACTGTTTATCGGCATATTTTTGTCACAGAAACAAAAAAAAATAACCCTAACCTATCTAATTTGCAGTTAAAACTAAACTAGTTAAGAGTTAATAGAGTTTAACGCCCGGTTTCCGAAAGGCTGATCAACGCAAAAATTACGTAATCATCTATCAAATCTCTTGTTAAGTATCAAATGAGTTGCTAAAAGCATGGTTAAACGACTTAATTTGATCATCCTGTTACTTGACATCTGTTTTGTCTCTGGAATCGTATGTTAACCGCCATTATGGGTTTCTGAAACGCGAATTAGGCTACAATCATTGGCCAAACGGCTCTCAAATACTCTGTCAACTAATCGGTGGGTATCGGCGAATTAACTTAAGGAAAACAATTATTTTTTACTTGAAACTACATTTTGTTTCTTTAAAGGTATGTAAAACATATTTATAACCAAGTGTTAGGTATGTAATATGTTTTTTCTTATATAAATACATTTTGGTCTCGTTAAACTATTTTTTTTTTTGTTCTTTGTTGTAGGTTACACGGATGTCTATTATGATTACCAAGAAGATAGGTACTAATAAAAAGGAGGAGGTTCTCAATTCGGTTGTTTTTATTTATTTGTTTTATTATGTTTTTGAGTAATCTTTGATAACGCGTATTTACTTGACTATTTTTTCGTCTACCTACGTTGTATAATATTACTTGCCGATGTAATTGAAGTCGGCTTGTTTTCGTTTACGAGCAAACACAATTATAATAATATTGTTTTTTTTTTTCAAGTGAAACTTCTTTAGAATCGCTGTGATTTCAAACCGGATGCAACGGGAAAACGACAGAGAAGGGCGCGCCGCGCTGCACGCCGCTAATTTTAAATTAGTTTTTTTTTATTTTTTGCTAAAGAAGTTTCACTTCTATCGTGTGTGAATCGCACACACACGCCTTTTTTTTAAAATATATTATTGTTTTTAGGATTATTATTAGTAGCACCACAACTAACAGTTTCTGTAGGTTTTGATATATATCACAAATAATTACATCTTTACCTAAAAAAATACAGTAATATTATAATGTTCCATGGAAAATAAAAGGTAAGTGAATTCAAGTTTAATGTATAAATTATATGCACAGAAAATTAACATGCCATTTTTATAATAATTAGATGCAGTTTTTTTCGGGTTCAATTTAGAATCCTTTCGCACGAATTTGAGGGCGAGAGGTGGTGAAAGGGGAATGAAATGGTTAGTTTCTTTTTTTAATTTGGGAGAAATCATAAAGATTTTAAATCATATCAAAATTTTCGACCCAGCAGGATTTGAACCTGCGCCCTCTGACGTGCCGTGTCAGCGCTCTGCCAACTGAGCTATGGGTCCTCATCTAGCCGCGTCGAAATTCTTGATATGATGATTTTAGGTTTTAAGCAAACCTTGGCGTCGTCTATAGCGAGTTCGTTACAGATACTCGGCTACTCAAAGATTTCATATTACAATGAATTCTTCGACAAGAGACGATACCATGCTATTTTTAATTCGTTTTTATTTTTATTTTTGTGTTACCCACACCTGAGGAAATTATAAAGATTTTATTTGGGAGAAATCGTTGTATTACGAAGTATATAATTATAGGTATATATTAGTTCAATTAATTTCTTGGTATTCACTTGTCATTGTCATATACTCTATGATCTTTTGATTGTCAAATGTCAAAATGCGTCTTATCACTTATGACATTCCGCTGTTTCTCCGTGTCTCGCGTGAATGTGTTCTGTGCATCTGTGCTTTCTATGTATATTATATATATTGTGCCTCCTGACGAGCTGACGACTGTTTTTGCCTTTGGACTCCGACGTTTGCCTCTACGACGACCTTGCTTTTTTATACCGGACAACGATTTTCTGCCTGTTTTGTTTTATTTCTCAAAAAAGCGATCTATATAGAAACCCGAATAATACCCAAAACCGAATTGGAGCACCCCACTATCCACGTAGTATTGGTATGTACTAGGTACCCCTAGAGTTCAATTATACCGATTAACTGTAAAATTTTTCAGTTTAGGTCTTTAGGATTTCTTTTTCAATTTTTTCAAGAACGGCGCATTACCTTGTATGGCGAGTAGTATAGGGTATTGGGAGATCCCCCCTTCCATCCCCTTCCCCTCTCACCCTTAAATTCGTGTGAAAGGATTATAAATTTCAACCGTTTTTTCTTATAAAAGACTACATTTTGGTCTTGTTTAAACAAATGTTTTGTTTTTTGTTGTAGGTTGCACCAATGTCTAATTCGGATATAAGCATGAGCATCAGCACATCTAGCAGTGATGAAGATGAAAGGAGGCGAACTTTTAAGCCTAGAATGAATCCTTTTGAATTCTACAATGATGAAGAATTCAAAAATCGATACCGCCTGACAAAAGCTGTTGTTACATTATTAGTGAACTTGATAGAGCCGAAAATAAAACCTTTCACTTTAAGGAATCGGTCTATATGTGCTTTAGAACAAGTTTTACTGACAATTAGCTATTTTGCAAGTGGAGCTTTTCAAATTACTGTTGCTGATCACATAAGAATTCACAAATCTACAGCTTGTAGAATTATAAAAAAAGTATCTGCAGCTATTGCAGAACTCAGACCACATTTTATTTCTATGCCCAACACACATCAAGATCGCAATAGGATAAAAAGTGAATTCTTCAATATTAGTTCTTTTCCAAATGTGATTGGTTGTATTGACTGTACACATATAAAGATACAGTCACCTGGTGGTTCACGTGCAGAGCTTTACAGGAACAGGAAAGGATATTTCTCCTTGAATGTACAAGTAATATGTGACGCAAATTTGAAAATAATGGATGTTATCTGTCGGTGGCCTGGCTCTGTTCATGACACAACAATAATTAATGACTCCCACATTCGGGCTGATTTTGAAAGTGGAGTGTATGGTAGTGACTACCTACTGGGAGATAGTGGGTATCCATGCAGGGCATATTTATTAACACCTTTTTTACGTCCCTCAACACCTAGTGAGGAAGCTTATAATCAAGCTCACATTAAAACAAGAAATACTGTGGAGAGATGCTTTGGTGTTTTGAAGAGACGTTTCCCTTGTTTGTCCATGGGCCTGCGAGTCAAACTGCCAACGAGTATGAACATTATTGTAGCGTGCTGTGTCCTGCACAATTTGGCTTTAAATCATAATGACCACATAGAGGATGCGACTAATTCATCACTGGAGTTGGATGAGCAAGAAGATACTGGTCCAAATTCAGTAATAAACGAAAACACTTCTGTGCGGTCATCTATATTATTGACATATTTTAATTGTTAAGTTTTAAAGTTTATTAGCAACATTAATATAAAAATAAAAGGTCATAAAAAATAATTTGTTTAATTTTCAATCATAAAGATTAGATATTATACTATCAGTACACTTATAGGAACTCTCTATTAAAAAAAAAATATATTTACTAACTGGAATTTAAAACAAGCTACTAAAATTATAATTAACTAGCTGCTGCCCGCGACGTCGTCTGCGTGCGTTCACTGCTCGTTCCCCGTAGGTGATAGCGTGATAATATGTAGCCTATGTTCTGACCCGACTTCTTAATTATATTCGTGCCAAAATTGAAGTAAATCCATGCAGTACTTTTTGAGTTTATCCCGGACATACATACAAACAGACAAAAATTCTAAAAACTATATTTTTGGCTTCGGTATCGATTGTAGATCACACCCCAAGTATTCTTTTAAAAAAATATTCAATGTACAGTTTTGACTTTTCTACAATTTTATTATATGTATAGATTTATCATATTTTCATACTCCTGTTTAATTTTTATTTCTAGATCTATTAACTTATTTTTTCTTGAAATCAGCCTACATATATTCTAACTAGCTTCTGCGCGCGACTTCGTCGGCGTGGACTCCCCTCCTATAGGTCTTAGCGTGACGACACATAGCCTATAGCCTTCCTCGATAAATGGGCTATCTAACACTGAAAGAATTTTTCAAATCGGACCAGTAGAACCAGAGATTACCGCGTTCAAACAAACAAACAAACAAACAATCAAACTCTTCAGCTTTATATATTAGTATAGATATACTATTGTTTTTAGGAACTATTTTCTTTTTTGTATCTTTCTTAGATGTTTTTAAGATGCTTTATTGGATGTATCAGTATTATCAGATGTATTAGTAACATCATAACTAACAGTTTTTGTAGGTTTTGATATATCACAAATAATTACATCTTCAACTCAAAAATAAAATAATATGTAATTATAATGTTACATGGTAAGTTGGATCACCAAGAAGATACTAGTCCAAGTTCAATAATAAATGAAAACACTTCTGTGCGGTCATCACTATTATTGACACATTTTAATTGTTAAGTTTTAAATGTTATTAGTAACATTAATATATAAATAAAAGGTAAATTTAAAAGAAAAGGTCATAAAAAATAATTTGTTTAATTTTCAATAATAAAGATTAGATATTATACTATAAAAACACTTATAGGAACTCTATAAAAAAAATATTTAAAATTACAAACTAGAATTTAAAACAAGCTACTGTAATTATAATTAATTTATCACATTTTCATACTCTTTCTGTTTAATTTTTATTTCTACACCTATTAACTTATTTTTTCTTGAAATCAGTCTCTAACAGGTCGGCTAGTAAAAAATAATTTGTTTAATTTTCAATAATAAAGATTAGATATTATACTATAAAAACACTTATAGAACTCTCTATTAAAAAATATTTAAAATTACTAACTAGAATTTAAAACAAGCTACTGTAATTATAATTAATTTATCACATTTTCATACTCTTTCTGTTTAATTTTTATTTCTACACCTATTAACTTATTTTTTCTTGAAATCAGTCTCTAACAGGTCGGCTAGTAAAAAATAATTTGTTTAATTTTCAATAATAAAGATTAGATATTATACTATAAAAACACTTATAGAACTCTCTATTAAAAAATATTTAAAATTACTAACTAGAATTTAAAACAAGCTACTGTAATTATAATTAATTTATCACATTTTCATACTCTTTCTGTTTAATTTTTATTTCTACACCTATTAACTTATTTTTTCTTGAAATCAGTCTCTAACAGGTCGGCTAGTAAAAAATAATTTGTTTAATTTTCAATAATAAAGATTAGATATTATACTATAAAAACACTTATAGAACTCTCTATTAAAAAATATTTAAAATTACTAACTAGAATTTAAAACAAGCTACTGTAATTATAATTAATTTATCACATTTTCATACTCCTTCTGTTTAATTTTTATTTCTAGATCTATTAACTTATTTTTTCTTGAAATCAGTCTATATTCTAATAGTTTAATTTTTTCTTCTAAAAATGCACTCTTCATCTTTTTTTCATAATATTGTTTTTTTAATATACTATTGTTTTTAGGAACTATTTTCTTTTTTTGTATCTTCCTTAGATTTTTATAAGATGCTTTATTTTTGGGTGTATCAGTATTATCAGATGTATTAGTAACATCATAACTGACAGTTTCTGTAGGTTTTGATACATCACAAATAATTACATCTTCAACTAAAAAATAAAATAATATTTAATTATAATGTTACATGGTAAATAAAAGTTAAAAGGGACTTAAATTGTAATGTAAAACTTATATACAAAAAAAAGAAAACATACCATTTTTATAATAATCAGATGCACTATCACAGCTATTTGAAAGTGGTTTCACCTGATCACCCATTATTGACAATATTTGAGCACCAACAGTGCTAAGTACTGGTTTATATGTTCCACCACCAGTTGTCATAATACCCTTCTGAAAATATTAATTACCATTTAATGGTTTTGCAATTTAACTATTACTTATCATATACTAGCTGACCCGGCGAACTTCGTACCGCCTGACAGTCGATTCTTAATTATTTTTTTTTTATACTTATCCTTCCCGGAACCCCTCCGCTAACGCTTAAACTTTATGGTATGGTATTAAAGTTCAAATTGACTTTTATGTATTATTACGAATCTTTTGTATGGGAATATAGAAACGTGTTGTTTTTAGAATTATTCAGGCAATTTTTAAAAATTTTCTCTCTGTAAGAACCATCCTCGTACTTCAAGGAATATTATAAAAAAAGAAATAACCAAATTGGTTCAGCTGCTCTCGAGATTTGCGCTTAGCAACACATTCAGCGATTCATTTTTAATTTGTTACAAACCTTGTCAGTAATTTCATCTTTTTTTAATTGCTTTAAAACAGAACTTAACTCTTCCATTTCGCTATAAATACTTGACTGAAACAAAATAAAATCATAATTAAAATTACAATTCATTCATTACAATTAATCATTAGTTTGTAGGTAATGAAATTAACCTCTTCAGTTGAAATGTTCGCCTGAGATGGTCCTGCATCACTGTCACATGCATAATTGTTTTTTTGTTCTAAATATAGTTTTACCTGAAAAATATTACTATGCCACATTTATTGAGAGTTAATCTAAAGGTATGTGACTTGCCTAAAGTAAATAAGTGTCCTTTAATATCTGGCTAGAATTTAGACACTTCATATTTTCTCCAGGGTATGATAAAAGGTGACTACGGATTTCTTAGTCACTAGTATTTGTTACTTGGTGAGCATAGATATTAATTTGTCCTTGTCTAGTCAGAACAAGAATCATCACTATAATTGCTATAATACTTATCTGCAATTCTCTACTAACCAAGTTGGGGGCAAAAATATGAAACTAATATAATGTTTCTGTAAAATCACATAACATCAACCCAGTCATGTGCTAAGTTCTTTAGAACTCGTTTTACGGGTACTGGGAAATGGAAATATTTCATAAATACATATATCATAAACATTCTTTATATATTTATTTTATCTGCCGACCACTGTGTGCAAAGTGAGTGTCTCACCACTGCACCAGCTGGCCACCAAAACAGACCAAATAGTCACATTTTTATTTGCTATATTTTGCCTTGTATGTCGTTTTAAATTTAAATATGCTGTGTTTAATTGTTTTTGATTCCTTGGTGTTTCCGCACTACTGTTAAACTCTTTTGTAATACTTTCCCAAGCTTCATTTTTCTTTACTGTTGTTATAGCATTGGTACATTTATTTTCTATTATATGTTTGTATCTGAAATAAAATAAAGAATGTAGGTAGGTACTTATGTATCAGTAATATAATACAAGGCAATTTGTGTAATATAAACAATGATTTTAAATTTTGTTAACAATAAAGGGTCAGGGTAAGAACACTAAAGTGCATGAAGGTTAGAGAACTTTATTCTAAAAAAAGACGATGTCACTTACATGAGAATAACCTAATGGAATTTGCAATAAAAGTAAAACATACATAATTATCGTCGTCTTAAAAGTCCTAGTGCACAGTTAACGAATATTTTAAATGGTTTCTTCTAACGATAAACTATTATTGAGAATATATTACGAAAAGTATATTTGCGATATATATGACTTATTTTGTACTTACTTTTGAACTAATTCTAAAAGCATATACTTCTCCCTTTCTGTGAAATTCTTCCCTCGTGAGGCCATTTTACCGATTTCAGTACCATATAACTTTGTTAATAAGTTTTAAATTTGAGGTTTAAAACTCGACGTTATTTTTTTTTACTCTAAACTGTCATATAGGTATATTTTTATTTTACATTAAACTACAGTGTGGCTATTCTATATTAGAAAAAAACAAAACTTGTTTATGGTTATACGTATTTTGCTGTGAATAACGTTTCAGCAACTCAAATTGATTTGACAGCCGTGTTCAATCTAATCTAACCTATACTTTGACAGACGTTTCAGAAACCGGGCGTAAGAGTTAATAGTGCTTTTGACTGACGCTTTTTTGCAGTCAAAACTACTTTTGACGGAGAGCGTCAGTCAAAAGTACTTTTAACCGCAAATTTGCAGTCAAAAGTACTAATAACCAATAATTTTCAGTCAAAACCACTTTTGACCAACTTGTCTAGTCAAAAGTACTTTTGACTGATTTCGCTAGTCAATAGTACTTTTGACTGATTAAGAGTTTTGACTGTGACATATATAACGCTTGGTTGTTCTGGGACATTCAATGATAACCATGAAGTGTGCAATTTTGTAAATAAATGTTGAAATAATACAAGTACTGCCATCTTTATTGTTTTATTGGTATTATTTTATATACAATTTTTGAATGTCCGACCCAATGTCCACCCCCGCTGGTGGCGACGACAGCGAAGATTGCAACGAATAGGACACCCGGGACCCCCCCACGAGGTGTCCTTTATAACCACAGTAACAAGAAGTACCGAAGCATTGGAAAACATCAAGTAAATTAGAAGACAAGGCCATAGCCTACTTAACTAGGTATGGCCCTGGCCCGGCGGGCCAAAACACAAGACCCAGGGGGCGAAGTTCCCCCTGTGAGGAAAAGCTCGGGAGGAGAGGCGTGAGCCTAAGACCCGTACCCGGACTGACCTAGGTCAGTCTGGATGAGCCCACGAACGAACGAAATTGAATGTCCTCCATAGATTCATTAGATACATAAATATATTGGAACCTGACCTGATAACATACAGATGTCCTCAAATCAAATATTGAATAAAAAACGTGTCCCAGCACTAGTCATAACACACACATATATATATATATATATATATATATATATATATATATATATATATATATACATACACATATACATACATATATACATATCCATATATAAAATTATGTCATATTAAGAGACAGATAATGGTCTTTTACAAGTTTTTTAACCGACTTCCAAAAAAGGAGGAGGTTCTCAATTCGACACGTATGTTTTTTTTTTTTTTTCTTTTATGTATGTTAGCTCAGAACTTTTGACTGGGTGGACCGATTTCGATGAGTTTGGTTTTAACTGAAAGGTTTTGCGTGTCATGTGGTCCCATTTAAATTTAATTGAGATCTGACAAGTACTTTTAGAGATATATCTAATAATGCGTATTTAATTGACAACTTTTTCGTCGACCTACGTTGTAATAATCCGCATAACTTTTTACTGGGTTTATCGATTTTGATAATTCTTACTTTATTCGAAACCTTATGCTTGTAATGTAATCTTATTTAAATTTGATCGAGATCTAATGTCTTCTTTTATAAGTAATCTTTGATAACGCGTATTTACTTGACTGTTTTTTGTATTATATCTCATAACTTTTTACTGAGTGCACCGAGTTTGATATTTCTTTTATAAATCAAAAGCTAATACTTATCATGTGGTTTTATTTAAATTTGATCGAGATATAATTAGTACTTTTTGAGTAATTGAGTAATCATTGATGATACGTATTTACGAGCGCCTCGCTACGCAACGCCATCTATGGGACTATGTTAAAACTACTTCAGTTTAGAATCAAACCAAGGATGCAACGTAGTGCGCTGTATTATCCGCTAGGCGCTAGCGTAGCTATGTTGTATTACTTGTCGATGTAATTGAAGTCGGTTTTTTTTCGTTTGCGAGCAAACACAATTATTAAATGAAGCAATACTTTGAGCTTTGCGAATGTGTAAGGGTAAAGTATTCCACAAAATAATAGCCTGGACAACAAATGAGCCTCGATAATATTTGGTCTTATGTACAGGCATTCTAAGCGTAAGATTTTGAGACGAACGAAGTACCTTACTGTGATCTCCAACGAATTCAAATTTGTTCTTCAAGTATACAGGACTAGTTGGTTTAAATAGTACACAGTACAGAAGTGAGAGAATATGTACATTCCGGCGAAGACGGATAGGAAGCCACTTAAGCTTAGAGCGGAACTCAGAAATGTGATCAAATTTGCGCAATCCAAATATGAATCGGATTGCAACATTTTGAAGCCGTTCAAGTTTATTGAGTAGATCTTCAGTTAGGTTGGTAAAGCTTGCGTCAGCATAATCAAGGACGGGCAGTAGTAGGGATTGTGCTAACATAGTTTTAGTGGAAATGGGAAGAAATGACTGCAAACGTCTCAAAGAGCTTATGGCCGCAAATGTCTTTTTACTCAATTCTTTTATAATATGATTGCTCCATGACAAGGTTGGGTCTAGGTAAATGCCTAAATCCCTTACAGAGGTGCAGTAAGGTATTATAGAAGAAGCATACGTTACAGGAGGAAGGCTACCCCAATCAACTCTCGACATGAAATGCGGACTACCAATGACAATGACTTGTGACTTGCTAGGATTAACTTTGAGTCCATATGATTTACTCCATTGGTATATAGTTGCCAAGTCATTGTTAGTGGCAACCACAGCAGAGGATAGATTTTCGAGACTTGACTGAGTATAAATTTGCAAATCGTCAGCATACATGTGGTAGAGAGAAGTAATTTTATGGGATATGGAGTTTATGAAGATTGAGAACAGTAATGGAGACAACACGCCACCCTGGGGAACGCCAGCTCGGACTTCACACCAAGAAGATAACGAATCTTCGATTTTTATTCTCTGCCGGCGCCCACCGAGGTAACTCTGAAACCAACTCATTACGGATGGAGATATGTTAAAAGTACGTAGAAGGCTTAGCAATATCTCATGATCGACAACATTAAAAGCATTGCTGAAGTCGAGCAGAGTAAGAACTGTCAGTTGTTTGTTGTCCATACCCCAGCGAATATCATCAGTAACTTTGACCAGTGCAGTGTGCCGCGGGTTAAAATGGTATTTGGGGTTAGAGAGCGTCCCACCATTCCAACCCGAGCTCAAAAGTTAGAGAAGAGAAAAAATTAAACTACAAATTAAATTAAATTTAGCATTAGAGGAAAGAAAATAAAAAAATTACTTCAATTTTAACAATTTATTGACCGGATCCAAAATTTTAAACCACAAGATTCAAACTAGATTTGAAAAACTATGACCTTAGTCCTGGCACGTGGTGCATGGAGAGATAAGCACTTAACTTGAGTCCTTGGGTTGACCCCGACGGCCCTTGGTTCACGTCGGAGACGCCTCGCACGCCACGTGGTCCGGCGTAACTCCCGTCGATGCTTCCAGGTGCCGGTAAAAAAATGGCTGGGTCGACCCGCCGTCCGTCGCTCACACCCAGGTATCGAGAGAGAGATACCTGGGGCGGATTCCTCTGGTTACGTGGACTGGTTAGGATGTTAGGTGGGTTTGTGGCACACCCAGGACCCCAGAGAGAGATACCTCTGGTTAAGTGGGGCCCCTGGCCGAATGTATCGCCACGTGGTTTTCGTGACCTTGATCGACCTTGACCGCCCGACGCCACGCCAAGGACCCTGGAATGACACACCCAAAAGGTGAGCCCTTCCGAAGCCAACCCTCCACTAACTCCGGGTTGACAACGGAAACGGCCCATTAGAGACATGGACACGTTGACATTGCATGGCATAAATCAAATCAGAAGACTGTTATATTAACTACACAGACACAAAACAAAAATATACAATTCTTTCTTTAAATTTACTTGAACAAATTAAATTTAGATTAAACACAGAAAGGCGTATTAAGATCTTTGTACTACAAGAACTCACCCACTACCAAGTCACACGAAACCACAGCACTTATGAAAAAACGGACAATGAAAAGGAGAGGTCCAGCCACGACAGTCGCTTATATAGCAAGCCGAAACCCCTACGTCGCTAACCTCGCCCCGGAGCACGGTCCACTTGACGAATATACCGGACGAAGTCCTACGCGTTACCACGCCAGAAGCCCACTTCAATGAGCACCGAATACATATAAAAAATATATATGTTACAATACCCCCCCCGTCAGAGAAGAATTTTGCGTCTCTAGGCAAAATTCTAAAAAAAACTATGTAAGGAGAGGATCAGGTAAGCTCACGAAGGAATTATAAACTTTACCTCATACTAAGAGAAAACAATTTTTGATATATTAAATTTAAAAGATGACTGAATTACAAAACACCAAGTATAATTTTGAATTCACTGCAACACTATCATACGACCCAAACATACATCACTAACATCCAACATCCTGAACTTCACCTAACAATGTGCGTTAGTCGACCTAGACAAACGCCCTAACACACAGAGTAACGATCTCTAGATGAACACTACTCAGCAGCAAAAAAAAAAAAAAAAAATTTCTTAATTCAACAATAATTTATTTTTATTTATTTATTTATTTTTTAAATCTACATTTAATACTGTATTCCTGATGTAGGCTTTTAGAATATAAATATGAATTTTTGGAATCGCCACCCGTTCCGAAATAAAGGCGTAGGCTTAACAGAAATAATATGAGTTATTGCTCAGTGGAATAACCTCATATAACAATACAATGAGTACAATAGAGATGTACCCAACACACCACTAGTCAAGTCATTGCACAGTGGAATGACCCAACATTTAAATCAACATGAGTACATTAGAGATGTACCCACCACACAACTATCAAAAGTTGCGTAAATGCACAAAATAATAAAAAGCGATCATCACCCGTCGCTAAATGGAATACGTATTATAGGTATTAAACAAAAAGAAAACAACATTTAATTATCCTTACTACCAGAACTACCTGTTAACTTCAAATCTTTAATATGCCAAACCCCAAGATCTTTACCATTCATATCCTGTAATACATAAACAAGAGGAGACCTTTTACCAACAATTCGGCATTTAATAAATTTAGGTGCTAATTTTTTAGAAAAGTATTTATCTTTATCACTCAAGAAGTAAGTTTTTTTATAAACAAGATCACCAACATTAAATTCAGCAGTCTTTCGACGCAAATTATAACGTGAAGTATTTTTTAAATGAGCAGCATACAAACGAAATTGAACTTTATCAAAAATATTAGCCAATCGACCTAAGTTTTCCGCATAACCATCCCGAGGGGTAAAAATTAAATTCTCAACACCATCAGAGTCCAAATAATGCGAACCACACGATACTAATTCCCTACCGTACACTAAGAAGGACGGGGTGAAACCTGTAGTTTCATTCACCGCGCTGTTAATTGAAAATTGAATTTGAGGTAAGAACAAATCCCACGATCTATGATCTTCATCGACAAAAGATGCAATACAAGTTAAAATAGTACGATTATATCTCTCAACCGGGTTAACCTGTGGAGTATAACGAGGAGTAAAATGAACATTAGGTACATTATAACTTTTAAAAAAATTGATACACTCCTTACTAATAAATTGCGTACCATTATCTAATATTACCGACTGTGGAATACCATGAACTAAGAAAACATTATCCTCAATTAATTTAATTATTACTTTGGAATTTGCACGCCTCAAAGGGAAAATTAAACAAAATTTTGAAAAACAACAAGTTACAACCAATATATAATTATTTTGTTTTCTACTCGTAGGCAAAGGACCCATAATATCTACAGAAATAACTTGCCACGGACGGACACAATTCTTAGGACGACCCATGTCACCTAATGTCAAATGATTTTGAGCTTTATATTCCAGACACTTAGAACAATTATTAACATAATTTAAAACATCTTTATACATTTTCGGCCAAAAATACTTTAAATTTAATCTTTTAAGAGTCTTAAACATACCTAAATGACCCGCAGTAGGTACATCATGATTAACTGAAATTATTTCAGAACGATGTTCCATAGGAATCACCTCCTTCCAATCAAATTCCGATGTTAAATAATTTTTATTTTTAGACAATCTAAATAATTTATCATTTTTAATACAATAATTTTGAAAAGATGCTGGCTTATTAGCACAGCCATTAAAAATATTAAGAAACCATTTATCATTACCTTTATAATTTGAAATCGAAAATATACTACTCACGGGAACCGAACGACTCAACGCGTCAGGAATGACATTATCACAACCCTTACGATGTTTAATCTCAAAGTTAAACTCTGACAATCTAGTACTCCACCGAGCCAAACGACCCGACGGGTTTGACAATGATAAAAACCACTTAAGAGCACTATGATCAGTGTAAACTGTAAATTTTTTACCATTGTCGAGATAACAACGCCAGTGTTCGACCGCTGCTAAAACCGCTAATGTTTCCCGTTCCGTAATACCATAATTTTGTTCCGGCTTTGTAAGTGACCTACTCATATATGCGACAGGATGTTCTTTACCTTCGAAGGTCTGAGAGAGCATCGCACCAATACCATAACTGCTCGCATCTGTGTGAACCTCAAAAGGTTCATTATAATTAGGACACCTGAGAACAGGAGCCGAAACCAAACACTCCTTAAGCTTCCTAAAAGAACTATCCGCCTCCTCCGTCCATTTAAATGGAGGTGCACCCTTACGAGTAGAAGTTAATTTATTTAATGGCGCTGCCAAAGTACTGAAATCTTTAATGAAACGACGATACCAAGACGCAGTTCCTAAAAAACGTTTTAAACCCTTAACATTGGTTGGAGTAGGAAAATTAACTATAGCAGAAACCTTATCTGGATCTGTACGCAACCCGTACTTATCGATTACATACCCCAAATATTTCAACTGACTCCTAAAAAAACGACATTTTTCAAAGTTAATAGTAAGATTACATTCTTTTAAAATTTCCAATATTTTTAATAAAATAGAAACATGTTCATTAAAATCCGCAGTTGCAATTATTAAATCATCAACATAACAACAAACTTTAACCCCGAAACGGTTTCCAAACAACTTATCCACTAATCTCTGTTGCGTGGCCGGAGCGTTAGTTAAACCAAAAGCCATCCGTTTAAACCTGAATGTACCTCGTGACGGAATATAAAAAGCAGTTTTATCCCTATCCGATTCCTGAATCTGAGTTTGAAAAAAAGCACTACAAAAATCAATTGTCGATAAATAATGAGCATCCCTAAGATTATCTAAAATCTCAGATATATAAGGTAAACTATATGCATCCTTTTTGGTTACCGCATTCAATTTCCGACTGTCTAAACATAAACGATAACTACCCGTATCTTTACCCTTAGGAACCAAAAGTACCGGAGAACTCCACTCACTCTGACAGGGTTCGATGACATCCATCTCAAGCATCTTATCAACCTCCTCCGAAAGAATTCGTTGTTTCTCAGGAGACATCCGATAATAACGCTGCTTAATGGGAATAGCATCCCCCGTATCAATTTTATGAGTCACCACGGTAGTCAACCCTAAACCTTTAAGCTCAAAAGAAACAGAACGAAACTGATTAATGATACTATCAACAATTGAACGCTGATCGTTATTTAAATGTTCATAACCCGTAATGACGTCATCCGAATTATTACATAAAATGGATTCCTGATTAAAACTAACTGAATTAATATACTTCGGACAAATTTTGAATATTTTCCAAAAGTCAATGCCTAAAATAATATTAGAATTTATTTCCGGAAAAACAAAAAATTTTATAAAATGAAGTTGATCTTCGAACGCAACCGGTAAACACAAGTAACCCAGAGAAAACAACTTATTCCCGTTAGCCACAACAGCAGAGATAATATTATCTTTAAAAAGAGTATAACCCCGTTGTAAAAAATCTTTATAAAAATTACCCCCCAAAATAGATATAGACGCACCAGTGTCTAAGAGACCCGACAACTTAATACCATCTATATGTATAACAGCATAAGGCCTATTTTCAATACAATTATCATTACACAGAACCGAGTTTAATTTATACGATAAAAAATAAATTGAAATTGTTTGAAGCCAAGAATTCCACTCCGATTTAGAAAAATTAATATTATTACTAGTTTTAACTCGGTTCCGATCTACGAGTTTTTTGATTTTTCAATTTTATTACTATATTTCGATTTACATTTAACACAATCGGGACGCTTCACATTAGGTTCACCACAACCAAAACAAAACACAACATTCCGATCCTTAAAACAATCGGCATAAGAGTGAGAAAACGACTTACAACGTTGACAATATATGGTACGGTCCGCGCGCTCAGCGACGGAGTTAATGTTCGGCTGCATTTTACTATTACTATTATTACTAGGCCCGGAATGTTTACACTGCGCCGGAACCGGTGTATGTGAATTAGACAAATGATGAGAACTATTATAAGACGAGTTACGCGGAGTCGAGAAATGACGAGAGAATTTATGCGAAGAAGGAACAAAACGATTAGAACTAAAACGATTATTTTTATTAAAATACCCCTGATTATTAAAATTATTCGATTGATTAAATTTATTGAAAGAACTTTTAAAAACATTTTTAACACCAGTATTATAAGCTAAATCGGGTGCAACTAAATCTTCTGAAACAGACTGAGGTTCATGAAAATCTAAAAGTCTACTTTGAACATTCTCATAATTACGACACACATTTCTAAGCTGGTCAATTGATGTTATATCCGAAAACGCTAACATCCCCGCGTAACACGGTCTAACGTTATGTAATAAAATTTCTAATTTAAATTTCTCCTCAAGAGGAGTAGTTAAACGGTTAAACATTTCATCCATTACTGCCAAATAAATTACAATAGACTCATTCACCCCTTGTGTTCTATTTTGAATTTCCTTTAATAATTTGTAGTCGAAATCTGGTTTATCGAAATCCCTACGCAAATATTCTAAAACTGTCTTCCAATCCGAAACACCAGCACACACACTCCTATACCACTTTAAGGCATCGCCTACAAAAAGCTGTAACGCGAAAGATAAAACTTTGTCATCCGCAATGCGGTGAACAGTACAATGTTCCGTAACCCGACGTATAAAAGAGCGAACACAAGATTTACCATCGAATTTAATTTTACTTAAGTCTCCCAAACTATTATGATCACAATGAACTGTTACATTCAAAGGATTACTAGGTGATAACGAAGAAACTGAAAGAAATGGAGATTTATTAGACGACTTTAAGTTATTAACTACCCCACAATAATTATTAAATTGATCGACACACAAATCATACGTATCCTTATTTTTCTTCACCTCATCCTCATCCAATCTGCCAATCCTATGATATAAATGAGTTAACAAATTCTCTGCCCTCAACAAACTATTAAAATTCGGATTAGAATTAATAATTGATTTTACTTTTACCAAAGTATCACTAATACCACTTAAATCGGTTACGATATCTAACGGACTGACCAAAATCTCCTCTGACGGTAATAATTCCGATAATTTTAATATTTGTTTCCGTAAAGCTAAAACTGTGGCAGCTGGCTCCTCATTTCGAATAACCACCTCATATTCTAATTCGGCCTTAGGCAGAGATACGAATTTAATTACGTGAGTCATTGTAGTACAATAACAAATTTAAACGAAACAAAAGTACAACAACAACAAAAAATGTTCGATTTAAATTAATGCTAAAATATTATAAAGATGTACAAAGTATTCAAAAATATTAGTTAATACAAGGTAGCTAAAAAAATATTTAGTTACGGCAAAATTATTGAGTAAGAAATAATTAACACAAAAGTAGGTAAACTGAGAATTTTAACAAAGAATCGATTAACAATGGAAAAACCTCGACTATGCTCGTACAACTTTTAAATTTAAATAAAACTTTGAATATAAACAAGAAATTTTAACTTTAAATTTTTTAAATTTATATTTTAAACACTATAAGTACACAATCTAAACGAAACAGTAGTAAAATTTAATTAACAAAAATAAAGAGTAATAATTTTATCACTATACACAAAACATATAAGGACACCAGACAAAACCGTTTCCGAACCCAGAGAAACCACGAGCCAGGAATAAGAAAAAAAAAATAATTTAAAATAATTTACGAACAAACAAACGATTATAAATATTAGAGAATTTACGTTGGGCGCCAGATGCCGCGGGTTAAAATGGTATTTGGGGTTAGAGAGCGTCCCACCATTCCAACCCGAGCTCAAAAGTTAGAGAAGAGAAAAAATTAAACTACAAATTAAATTAAATTTAGCATTAGAGGAAAGAAAATAAAAAAATTACTTCAATTTTAACAATTTATTGACCGGATCCAAAATTTTAAACCACAAGATTCAAACTAGATTTGAAAAACTATGACCTTAGTCCTGGCACGTGGTGCATGGAGAGATAAGCACTTAACTTGAGTCCTTGGGTTGACCCCGACGGCCCTTGGTTCACGTCGGAGACGCCTCGCACGCCACGTGGTCCGGCGTAACTCCCGTCGATGCTTCCAGGTGCCGGTAAAAAAAATGGCTGGGTCGACCCGCCGTCCGTCGCTCACACCCAGGTATCGAGAGAGAGATACCTGGGGCGGATTCCTCTGGTTACGTGGACTGGTTAGGATGTTAGGTGGGTATGTGGCACACCCAGGACCCCAGAGAGAGATACCTCTGGTTAAGTGGGGCCCCTGGCCGAATGTATCGCCACGTGGTTTTCGTGACCTTGATCGACCTTGACCGCCCGACGCCACGCCAAGGACCCTGGAATGACACACCCAAAAGGTGAGCCCTTCCGAAGCCAACCCTCCACTAACTCCGGGTTGACAACGGAAACGGCCCATTAGAGACATGGACACGTTGACATTGCATGGCATAAATCAAATCAGAAGACTGTTATATTAACTACACAGACACAAAACAAAAATATACAATTCTTTCTTTAAATTTACTTGAACAAATTAAATTTAGATTAAACACAGAAAGGCGTATTAAGATCTTTGTACTACAAGAACTCACCCACTACCAAGTCACACGAAACCACAGCACTTATGAAAAAACGGACAATGAAAAGGAGAGGTCCAGCCACGACAGTCGCTTATATAGCAAGCCGAAACCCCTACGTCGCTAACCTCGCCCCGGAGCACGGTCCACTTGACGAATATACCGGACGAAGTCCTACGCGTTACCACGCCAGAAGCCCACTTCAATGAGCACCGAATACATATAAAAAATATATATGTTACAAGTGACCGTACTATGACCAGGACGGAAACCGGATTGAAAGGGATTTAAAAGAGAATGTTTAGTAAGGTAGGTGTTTAGTATTTCATTCTAAATTTAATTATCTGTATCGCATATCTAATCAATTGTATTATCTGTTGCATTCTCCCTCTCTCTCTGTATGGATACTGTGTAATAAAGACGTGTTAAAGTGGTTCTGCTGTTTTAATTATATTTCACAAGACAAAAGCAAGGGATCGACAATTTAACAGTAAATAGTGATTGCCCTGAGTGCCGCAGTGTATTTAAAGTATAAAATAAAACAAAAATCCCTAACATTCTGGTCCAGTTTCGAGCCAAATAATAATTTGAAGACGCCATTTTGCTACGTTCACGGAAGAAGAAACTATCGGCTGAATACCACTAGCGCCAAGTCATCACAGCGGCGAATAAAGGAACTACAACACTCTGGGACTACTTTATCGACACGCACTATAACTTCCATACAAAGCAGAGCCGTCTAGCGGTGAGTAGCTACAGACAGGTGCAAGATATTGATACGAACTTCCGCTACACGTCATTGACTTATTGTTCTCTCGAAAAAATATAAAATCCAACACGGCGCAGACGCCATTACAGCGACTACATAGTAATAGTTTTACTATCAAAACACTTCCAATACGGGATACCATGGCTCAAATTACGAAGTTATTAAGGCAGAGGAATAACTTAAAAGCAAAATTAACAAGGATACATAAATTTTTAGAATTAGAAAATGTTACGCAATTGAAGCACGAGGTACAGCTACGGTACAATGACATCGATACCATTTGGTCGAACTTTGAGGATATCCAAAGCCAAATAGAAGAACTCAAGGATGATGAGGACGACGAAGAAAGATGTTCATTTGAATCAAAATATTATTCGGCAAAGGCGCGGATGAAAGCCATCCTAGACACGCGGTCGACAAGTGAGGATACAAAACCACATTGCGAAACACAAGTTCCAGGTGTTAAGTTACCCAAATTAGAATTGCCTAAATTCGGTGGAGACATTCGGCAGTGGCCTGCATACAAGAACATATTCTATGCAACGGTGGACAAAGCGGATATACCAACAGTGAGTAAACTGCAGTACTTAAAGTCCACGCTCCATGGGGAAGCTGCTGGATTAATCTCATCGTTATTAATTACAGAAGAAAATTATTCAAAAGCGTTAACCACACTGTGTCAAAGGTATGAGAATAAAACAATTATTGTAAATCACCATTTAAAATCCATTGTAAACTACGATACAATAACCAAGCTTAACCTTAAGGACTTTCTAAACACATTCCAGCAAAGTATAGATTCCCTGCAAGCTGTTCAATTGCCAGTTGACAGTTGGGATGCCCTGCTAGTGTTTTTAATTTCTCAAAAACTTGATAATTCATTGCGTGCTGCTTGGGAATTGAATCGTAAAGACAATACTTTGGCTACGTTGAGTGAACTTCTTGAGTTTCTAAATTTGAGAAGGACTGCATTCGAATTAATAGGTGTCAAACAAACCACAGTCAAGAGTTCACATATCTCTAATGTAAAATCTAACCTTTCATGTGTTATGTGTCAAAAAGATCATTTTTTACAGAATTGTCCTACCTTTCTTGAATTATCAGTGCCTGATCGCATACAATTTGTTAAAAGTAAATCTCTTTGTTTCAATTGTTTCAAGTTATATAGAAATAAACATAAATGCTCAAAGTTTAGGTGCCGACTCTGTCGCGGCTTTCACCATTCCTTGATTCATGATAGCTCAAGGCAAAAGCACTCGGTAATTAATTCAGAACCATCTACGCTGCCTACTAGTACTAATAAAAGTGTTCTCAATACTAACGATAGTTCATCACAACAGCCACATGTAACGCCTGCGGCTGTACTTACATCTACCAATAACCAAAGCCAACAAATTTTACTTTCTACAGCGATAATAAGAATCCAAGATGCCTCTGGGAACTGGGTGAATGCTCGCTGCCTGCTCGATTCCGGAAGTGAAATCAATATTGTTACCCGCAAACTCGCATCTCTACTACAACTTAAGAATAACTACCATCCATGCACCATACAGGGTGTAGGCAACAGCAATAATCAATCACAAGTGAGTGTTACTACAAATATCTCATCAAGACACAATAACTACACAACTAAACTTACATTTTAGTTATAGACAACATTACAGTGCCACTACCACAGTCATTCATAAATACACAGACTTGGAATATACCTAACAAATTAGTGCAGACACTTGCGGATCCTACTTTTTTCAAACCTAGCAATATTGAACTTCTCATAGGAGCTGAAATGTTTTACAACATCTTACAGACGGGACGGATTAAACTAGGTCCTAACTTACCTTTTCTAATACAAACTACATTTGGTTGGATTGTGTCAGGCGCAGTCAGCACAGACAGCACAGACAGACTGACTCATCACAACAATACTTTACACACTAGCTTGCATGTTACCACACAGACTACAGATACTCTTCTAAAGGCATTCTGGGAACAAGAAGAAATATCTAATACTAACAAGCTACTCTCCCCAGAAGACAAATATTGCGAAGATTTATATCAATCTACTACTACACAAGACCAAACAGGTCGCTACATAGTTAACCTACCTATACAAAAGGAAAGATTACCGGAGCTAGGTAATTCATTCAATACAGCATATCGATACTTGATGCAACTCGAGGCAAGGTTCCGAAAGGATACCATCTTACATTCTCAATATAAGGCTTTCATAAATGAGTTTGTTGAACTAGGACATGCTTGCTATATAAATAAATTCTCACCTACAGATTTAAACGCATACTATCTTCCACATTTTCCTATTGTCAAACCTGAGGCACGAAGCACTAAGTTAAGAACTGTATTTCATGCAAGTTCAGAATCTTCTACAGGTTTATCACTCAACAGCATACTTTATGAGGGTCCAAATATATATAACGATCTCTTAGATATCATACTAAGGTTTAGGCTAAATCAATTTGTGTTCTCATGCGACATCATAAAGATGTTCAGAGGTATCTCTATAAACCCTGAACAACAAAGTCTGCAGAGAGTACTCTGGCGAGAAACAAGTACAGAACCTGTCAAATGTTTAGAACTAACCACTGTTACATATGGCACCAAGTGTGCACCATACTTAGCCTGTCGCACTATGCTTCATCTAGCTGAAAAACATTCACACACACACCCTCTAGCTGCACAATGTATAAAATACAATAGTTACATGGATGATTACTTGTCGGGGGCTCAGTCCGTAGATGAATGCATAGAATTATGCTCTCAATTAATAAATTTGCTTAAGAAAGCTGGGTTTTCACTACACAAGTGGACCTCTAACAATTCACAAATACTAAAATTTGTATTACCTACTGATACAGCTACACAAAGCTCTGAGAAGCTAGAACATACACACACATCAGAAGCTAGCTATAGTTTTACTTCAGATACAGTAAAAACACTAGGATTAAAATGGACACCTACACAAGACACTCTTCAATTATCTTTACCTACGCGAATCCAAGGAAAAAGTACAAAAAGACACATACTTTCACAAATATCACAAATATTTGATCCTATAGGTATTTTAGCACCTACTACTATTCTTGCTAAAATACTAATGCAAGACATATGGAAAGAGAACAAAGATTGGGATTCTGTAATTTCACCGAACTTGGAATCTTATTGGATCGAATTTATAAATCAATTACACCACTTGCAAGTTATTCAAATACCTAGATGGTATTTCACAGACTTACCTGTCAACATATACTTAATTGGTTTCTGTGATGCTTCAAACAAAGCTTACGGAGCTTGTCTTTACTTAAAAGCTACATACAATCAAAAACCATCTACATGTACACTCATCATGGCTAAATCAAAAGTTGCTCCCATTAAGAGAAAACTGTCAATCCCTAAATTAGAGCTTGCTGGAGCAGTTATGTTGTCAAAAATTTCAAAAAAATTTACTGAAGCAATACAAAATAAGATTAATATCGATAAAGTCTATCTATTCTCTGATTCAAATATTATTCTTTGTTGGATAAAGTCTCCATACAAGCACACTCATGATAGCTACACATCACACCGCCTTATGCAAATAATTGACATAACTCAAAGTGAAAGTTGGTATTACATAAACACAAAGCAAAATCCTGCTGATCTCATTACTCGCGGAGTCATGCCAAAACACCTTCCTAGCTGTTCATTGTGGTGGCAAGGAACACCATGGCTAGCTCAGGATCAAGATACCTGGCCTATATCTACATCTATACCTGAGGTTGATACATCTAAACAAAGCAAACAAGAAAAGTTAGTTCACACCGCTCACAAAGATTCGAATCCTAGTAGCTCTTCTTATTTTTATGATTTATTCTGCAAACATTCAAATTTCACAAGGTTAATAAGAACAATTGCATACATGTTTAGATTTATTCACAACACAAGGAACAAACGCAATAAAATTACATCACACTTAAGTGTCTCCGAGCTTGAAAAAGCGCATAACTTTGTCATCAATATAACACAATTACATTATTTTCATAAAGAGATTCTTTACTTACAGTCCGCTCACACCAACAATAGTATACAACATTCAAATAACGTCAAACAGTCCAATACATCAAAATCACACTACATGTCTCATGCATTAAAGTCAAGTCCTATTCGAAAATTAAATCCCTTCATAGATGAAAATCAGCTGATCCGTGTAGGGGGTCGCATACAACATTCAGATATACCATACAACAATGCACATCCTATTATTCTCCCAGCTAAAGATCACATTACAACACTCATAGTACAGCACTATCACTTAAAAATGTTACATTCTGGCATTCAAAGCACGTTACATAACATCAGACTGAAATACTGGCCCATTAATGGTAGGAATGAGGTCAAAAAGGTAATACACACTTGTGTCAGGTGCATTAGGTTTGGGGGACGAGTTTGTGGGCAGCAAATGGCGAGCCTGCCTCCTCCCAGAGTCACCTTGACTCGTGCTTTCCAGCATGTAGGTGTAGACTTCAGTGGTGCTATATCTATACGCAGTTCAATGGGTAGAAATTGTAAATATTCAAAGGGATACATATGTCTGTTTATATGTTTGGCTACTCGAGCCATACACTTAGAACTTGTAACTGATCTCAGTGCTCATGCTTATATTAGTGCTCTAAGACGTTTAATTTTTAGACGTTCAATTCCAATTTGTCTGTACTCAGATAATGCTACCAATTTCAGGGGTTCTAGGTCAGAACTTCATGACCTTTATAAGATGTTTAAAAATGATGTTTCCTATAATAAAATTGTAGATTTTTACACTTCAAATAGTATAGATCATAAGTTTACTATACCATTAGCCAGCCACATGGGAGGAATATATGAAAGCGGGATAAAATCAGTAAAAATGTTATTAAAAAGGCATCTTTCTAGCACTAAACTGACATATGAATTGTTATACACTGTTCTAGTTCAGATTGAGGGGATACTGAACTCCAGACCCCTCAGTCCAATAACAGATATTCCTAACGATGTTACTTGCTTAACTCCTGCTCATTTCCTTGTGGGTGCTCCCATAACGGATCTACCTGAGCCTAACATGTTAGATTATAAGGAATCTATGCTTAATGTCTACCAAAGAATTATACAAATAAAACAAAGATTTTGGAAAGAATTTTATTGTAATTACTTGTCTGAACTTCAAACTAGAAATAAATGGTTAGAACCTAAGGCTAATTTACAAATAGGGGATTTAGTTATTATTAAAGAGGATATTACTCCTCCTACATGTTGGCCTCTTGCTAGAGTAATTTCTATAAACAAAAATAAAACTGATGGTTTAGTCAGGTCTGTGGTTGTGCGTACCTCTGGAAAGGAGCACGTGAGACCGATCCACAAATTAATTAAATTATTAAAAACTGATACAGAAGTAGAGCATTAAAAGTAAAATAAAACAAATATTATTTGCTATGTAATATGCTAATGATTACGTTCTGTCTACTGATTTAATTATAACTGTCTAGATACTAAGAATTTAACTTTTAAGCAACTGTTTGTTCTACAATGTTTATACAATTTGCTATAAAAACTATTTAATAATTAACTTAAAAACGTAAATTCAAAGTATTTAGTCTATGTAAGTTTATTTATTGCTACAACTTAGCTTCATTTGTGTATAGCAAATTGTAATAGACATATTTACTAAAATTAAATTAATTTTCTTTGCAAAACTTTAATAATTATTGTAATAGACATAAGTATTTACTAAAATTAAATTAGATTTCTTTGTAAAACTTTAATAATTACTGTAATAGACCTATTTACTAAAACTAAATTAAATTTCTGTGTAAAACTTTAATAAATATTGGAATAAATATAAAACTATATATTTTGTAAAATTATCATAATAAATATTGTACCTACTCATAAAACTTACCATAATTACCTATAGTGTTTGCAACCTTTTAAAGTACTTTTGAATTGTAATAAATAGCCTTATGCTACCAGATTACTTATTATTACTTATTTATTACTTACCTAGGGGCGAGAATGTTTAGTATTTCATTCTAAATTTAATTATCTGTATCGCATATCTAATCAATTGTATTATCTGTTGCATTCTCCCTCTCTCTCTGTATGGATACTGTGTAATAAAGACGTGTTAAAGTGGTTCTGCTGTTTTAATTATATTTCACAAGACAAAAGCAAGGGATCGACAATTTAACAGTAAATAGTGATTGCCCTGAGTGCCGCAGTGTATTTAAAGTATAAAATAAAACAAAAATCCCTAACAGTAGGAGTTTATTTGATTATAGACTAATTTTTCAAGGACTTTTGAAAGAAATGGAAGTATGGATATAGGTCGAAAGTCAGAGAAATTAGATGGATTAGATTTTTTAGGAATAGGAGTAACTTGTGCACTCTTCCAAGCGTTAGGAAATTGACCAGAAGAAATGGATTCGTTCAGGATATGAGTTAAGATAGGCAGAAGGATATCAAGGATAGGTAAGATCATATTACGGCCAGTGCCATCGGTACCAACGGCATTCGATGAGATTGAATATATGTACCTTATAACATCACATTCCGTGAATGAGGAAAAATTAAACGGTTGAAAATCAGGAGTTGGAATTGACGAAAGAGATCTTAGAGTGAGTTTTTTCTCACTGTCCTCTATTAGACTAGAAGATGAAAAGTGCTTATTAAGAAGTTTGTTACGTTGTAACAAGTATAATACTTATTAAATTATAATTATATTTTTATTAGAACCGAAAATATCTTAAAATTTAATTAAAACCATTTTTCTTAATTAAAACATTACTTTTACATACAAACAAATTGAACGGTTGATTTGTTATTAGCAAACGCAGTCCGCGCGCGATAACTAGTGTCAGCTTTAAACCCAATTTCAATACCAAATATGGTAATGGTTGAGCGGCGGAAGCGATGTTCTTTCTAGAACATCGTACATCGTCTTTCCCTTCCCCCGCGGCTAGTAGCCACTACGTCGTTTTGGCCCTGAGGTCCAGGGGTAGTCAAATTTGGGTCGTGTTACGATTTCGTTTCATCGTCATATTCTTGCAGACCACTAGTTCACGAATACTGTTAATACCATGCTATTTCAACCTTTAGGCCGATGGTCCGTATAATCACTTATTAAATGTAATTTTCTCCTTTTGGTGTGTATTAGTTAAAGATAAAAATATAATCGCTTAGTAAGTTCATTTCGGTTAGTTTAGCCTTACGATTGTTGCAATTTATTTACAATAGAATGATGAGCGGACAGGGAATTTCATTTATTTCTCCACGCGACCATACGCTTAGTTGTCCCTGGAGTTGAGTAGCAATGCTTTGTTAGAATTCTCCTGATTGGTCGATTCAAAAGATCTAGAAATTCGGTGGGCAAGCCCCCTTCCCCCGCGACGGATAGCAAATTCATAACGATTATATATAAAGCATTTCTGCCGTACGAAATTATTTCCTGTCAACGCCGCAGTAACATCTAGTTAAAGTATTTTAAAGAAAAATCGTGTTTTGACAGTAGCTCATGCCACCTCTATCGAGTGACGATAACCACTAAAAGAGTTGCTACTGTCACTTAAATCGAGCGACAGTAGCTCATGCCACCTCCATCGAGTGACGATTACTATATACTACTACTCAGTCAGCTGTGAGCACTCGACGACAAAGCACGCATCAACGTCTCGTAACGCCTAGTTCAGGGGTTCTCAACTTTCGGACATATTAAGATTTATTTATACCGACACAATGAAGTGTGATCTCTGTGACGACAATTTTAATGATGGTGTTCAGTGTGCTTCCTGTAAAAAACAACTCGACTTCCGCTGTGCAAGCATATCTGAAGCCGGTTGGAGGAAATTGGGTGCTGATAGAAGAGCAGCATGGAAGTGTCCAACGTGTCGAATTGCATCACCTTCGCCTTCAACTACGGAGCAAGCTTCACTTCAAGTTGTACTTGATGAGATTAGAGATATAAAACGACAGTTATCCACTTTACCATCACTTATGGAGGATATTCACAGCATCAAAGATGAACTTAAGGGCGCCTATACGAATCGGACAAAATCATGCTCTTTTTCAGGTCATTTTGTGACAAAACTAAACAAAATAATATATAACGAATAATTATTTCATAGAGATTGGGTCTTCATCTTCAAACAGAAGGACTTTTTTTAAATCTAGTTCTTATATATACAATATCGTATTAAACGTTTTTCCATTACCATTTTCAAGAAAATGAACAAAACGTGTAGACTTTCGGGTGATTTTTGTTCTATTATACACATATATTAAGTTTTCTAAAAATAGTATGAGCAGGAGGATATGTTCAATTTTAAATGGAAGGTTGAAAATAATACAAAAATGCCACCAATAGTCTTAAAAAATAAAATAAAAACTGGAGCTAATTTTTATACACAGTTTGCTATTAAAGATGATTCTTATTCCATTGCAGTAAGGTTTATTTTATTGTTGGTTTTTGTTTTAAAACATAATTCAATTTTTCGAATGAGAAGTTAGTCCGCGCTCGGGCGCTGTGGTGAGTGGACGCTATGTCGCTTTGTTAGCAACCGGTTACGTAGCAAAACAATTATTATTTTATAAATTTACGTATTATTTTTCGATAAACCAAATTTGATACTTGACAAAGTAAGATCATTTTATAATCACACATTTTTATTGCATTATTTTATTTCGCTAAAAGTACATAGCTAAGTAGTTTCTATATATTCTCTCAGACTTGAGTGAACCTGAAGGTGTACTTCTGTGACTGCTACGGAACTCCTTGACGTGTATGTAGGACTAGGTATGCCGAGTTTGGTCTCGTTTTGACAGTTATGATAAGACCTTACCTCTTGACTGGATGGAGTGACCTGAAGGTATAGGTACTTGTACTGGAACTCCTAGAGGTATAGAGCTAGGCGTGCCGAGTTTGGTATCGTTTTGATAGTTATGATAGGACCTTACCTCTTGACTTGATGGAGTGACCTGAAGGTATACTTGAGTGGCTGTTACTGGAACTCCTTGAAGTGTAGGACTAGGTGTGCCGAGTTTGAGCTCGTTTTGATAGTTATGATAAGACCTTACCTCTTGACTGGATGGAGTGACCTGAAGGTATAGGTACTTGTACTGGAACTCCTAGAGGTATAGAGCTAGGCGTGCCGAGTTTGGTATCGTTTTGATAGTTATGATAAGACCTTACCTCTTGACTTGATGGAGTGACCTGAAGGCATACTTGAGTGGCTGTTACTGGAACTCCTTGAAGTGTAGGACTAGGTGTGCCGAGTTTGAGCTCGTTTTGATAGTTATGATAAGACCTTACCTCTTGTCTGGATGGAGTGACCTGAAGGTATAGGTACTTGTACTGGAACTCCTAGAGGTATAGAGCTAGGCGTGCCGAGTTTGGTATCGTTTTGATAGTTATGATAAGACCTTACCTCTTGACTTGATGGAGTGACCTGAAGGTATACTTGAGTGGCTGTTACTGGAACTCCTTGAAGTGTAGGACTAGGTGTGCCGAGTTTGAGCTCGTTTTGATAATTATGATAAGACCTTACCTCTTGACTGGATGGAGTGACCTGAAGGTATAGGTACTTGTACTGGAACTCCTAGAGGTATAGAGCTAGGCGTGCCGAGTTTGGTATCGTTTTGATAGTTATGATAAGACCTTACCTCTTGACTTGATGGAGTGACCTGAAGGTATACTTGAGTGGCTGTTACTGGAACTCCTTGAAGTGTAGGACTAGGTGTGCCGAGTTTGAGCTCGTTTTGATAGTTATGATAAGACCTTACCTCTTGACTTGATGGAGTGACCTGAAGGTATACTTGAGTGGCTGTCACTGGAACTCCTTGAAGTGTAGGACTAGGTGTGCCGAGTTTGAGCTCGTTTTGATAGTTATGATAAGACCTTACCTCTTGACTTGATGGAGTGACCTGAAGGTATACTTGAGTGGCTGTTACTGGAACTCCTTGAAGTGTAGGACTAGGTGTGCCGAGTTTGAGCTCCTTTTGATAGTTATGATAAGACCTTACCTCTTGATTGGATGGAGTGACCTGAAGGTATAGGTACTTGTACTGGAACTCCTAGAGGTATAGAGCTAGGCGTGCCGAGTTTGGTATCGTTTTGATAGTTATGATAAGACCTTACCTCTTGACTTGATGGAGTGACCTGAAGGCATACTTGAGTGGCTGTTACTGGAACTCCTTGAAGTGTAGAACTAGGTGTGCCGAGTTTGAGCTCGTTTTGATAGTTATGATAAGACCTTACCTCTTGACTTGATGGAGTGACCTGAAGGTATAGGTACTTGTACTGGAACTCCTAGAGGTATAGAGCTAGGCGTGCCGAGTTTGGTATCGTTTTGATAGTTATGATAAGACCTTACCTCTTGACTTGATGGAGTGACCTGAAGGCATACTTGAGTGGCTGTTACTGGAACTCCTTGAAGTGTAGGACTAGGTGTGCCGAGTTTGAGCTCGTTTTGATAGTTATGATAAGACCTTACCTCTTGACTTGATGGAGTGACCTGAAGGTATAGGTACTTGTACTGGAACTCCTAGAGGTATAGAGCTAGGCGTGCCGAGTTTGGTATCGTTTTGATAGTTATGATAAGACCTTACCTCTTGACTTGATGGAGTGACCTGAAGGTATACTTGAGTGGCTGTTACTGGAACTCCTTGAAGTGTAGGACTAGGTGTGCCGAGTTTGAGCTCGTTTTGATAATTATGATAAGACCTTACCTCTTGACTGGATGGAGTGACCTGAAGGTATAGGTACTTGTACTGGAACTCCTAGAGGTATAGAGCTAGGCGTGCCGAGTTTGGTATCGTTTTGATAGTTTTGATAAGACCTTACCTCTTGACTTGATGGAGTGACCTGAAGGTATACTTGAGTGGCTGTTACTGGAACTCCTTGAAGTGTAGGACTAGGTGTGCCGAGTTTGAGCTCGTTTTGATAGTTATGATAAGACCTTACCTCTTGACTTGATGCAGTGACCTGAAGGTATAGGTACTTGTACTGGAACTCCTAGAGGTATAGAGCTAGGCGTGCCGAGTTTGGTATCGTTTTGATAGTTATGATAAGACCTTACCTCTTGACTTGATGGAGTGACCTGAAGGTATACTTGAGTGGCTGTTACTGGAACTCCTTGAAGTGTAGGACTAGGTGTGCCGAGTTTGAGCTCGTTTTGATAGTTATGATAAGACCTTACCTCTTGACTTGATGGAGTGACCTGAAGGTATACTTGAGTGGCTGTCACTGGAACTCCTTGAAGTGTAGGACTAGGTGTGCCGAGTTTGAGCTCGTTTTGATAGTTATGATAAGACCTTACCTCTTGACTTGATGGAGTGACCTGAAGGTGTACTTCTGTGACTGCTACGGAACTCCTTGACGTGTAGGACTAGGTATGCCGAGTTTGGTCTCGTTTTGAGTTGAGAAGTTGAGAGGGAGATATAAGTTAGTTAAGATAAAATTTGATCGACCGGAAATGCGGCAGCGTCACGACAGTCAGTACTTGGATGGGTGACCGCTTTTTTTTCTACTAGGATTTTTGAAGTGGAACTTCTTTAGGCGCGCTTAACTTGGGGAGTAAGCAGGTGCGTGACGAGGGCGTTACGAAAAGTGTGATCGGTCGAGGCGAACGGAAGTTGAGAGGGAGATATAAGTTGGATGCTTTTATGGTTGGTACTTGGATGGGTGACCGCTTTTTTTTCAACTAGTTTTTTTGAAGTGAAACTTCTAAAGGTGCATGAGGGGTAAAATTTGATCGATCGGTAACGCGGCAGCGTCAGTACTTGGATGGGTGACCACTTGGGAACACCGCGTAACGTTGCCGTTTTTTTCTTTGTTATATATTATATTTAATTAATATTAAAATAAGAATTAGATTATTGATAAAATATGAAGCTACTTTATTGAGATACATTTTATTGAATAATTATTATTTTAAACTACCTGTGCCCGCGACTTCGTCCGCGTGGAATTTAACAAAATAATTATTGTTCAGTTCGCAGTTATAAAATAATAATAAAAATTCTAAAATAAAAGTAGCCTAAGTTACTCCTTATTACATCAGGCTAGGCAGGCAACACTTTATCATGTTAATTTTGCTCAAATATCCTTCATATATTTACAAAATCACCAAAACACACACAGTTTAACAGAAATAGTAACAACTTTAGTCCAAAAAACATTTTTATGACAGACGAATTACCTTTAGGAATGTCGACTTAAAATGGCGTTTTGGCTTCAAGGCGGAGTTTGATGATGTCATGAAAACTGACAACGAAAAATTTGAAACAATGAAATTATCTCTATACTCATTTTAATATGTAAATTACTACGTATTAGAATGAGACAGATATACTTTTGTTATTGAGGTATATATTAACATGGTATAAGTATAGCAAAAAATTGTATATGCAATTAACTTCCTATCCTCTTTTTATTATATCTATGCTCATACCACACAATTATATGTATATGACTCACACCTCATAAGGAAAAACTAACAAAGTGAAACAAATAGTATCAAAAAGTGACTGAAGTGGGTATTGGTATATTTATAAATAGTTATTATTTACTAAAAACACAAACACCAATAAAATATATTTTCGTAGGTACCTACGTATCACAAAGAAATATAAATTGTAATAAAATAAAAAATATAAATAAATAAAAAATTGTAAAGTATCAAAGTAGTTCAATCCACTACTATTCTTACACCTAACCGTGCGTACTGCGTCGCTTGTGTGTGTGACTCGTGTAAATGGTCGATTCTATACCTATTAATTTTGTGAATACGTCCTTAAAGAGTTACGGCATTGTTGTGAATACAATGCTAGCCTTGTAGAGGAATTCTCACATAAAATAAAAGATCTTGAGTCAAGGGTCACAGGATTCGGAAGGCCTTTAAACCACCATTCATACTCTTCAGCGTGATGTGGAGGGGATTAAGGCAGAGTTTATGGCCAGCGACCGGAGATCTAGACTAAACAATGTGGAAATAAGAGGCGTCCCCTTAAGCAAAACGGAAAACTTATTTACCATCGTGGAGTCAATTAGTAGAAAAGTGAACTTCTCATTTCCAATGACTCAGATCAATTATATATCACGAATACCCATGTATAATTCAAAAGATAAAACGATTATTGTCAGTTTTCTTAACCGCTATATAAAGGAAGATTTTGTTGCTGCTGCTCGAGCCTGCAAAACCCTGTCTACTCTCGACCTGGGATTTCAAGGAACATCTACTCGGGTATATGTTAATGATCACCTCAACGCACATAGCAAAACACTGCTTAACAAGACTAAGTTGCTAGCAAAACAAAATAGTTACAAATATGTATGGGTTAAGCATGGAAAGATTCATATTCGTAAGAATGATACGTCCAAATCATTTGTTATTACTAAAGATAACGATTTAAACAAACTAACATAGACAATTTCTTATGCCAAAATGTGTCATTACTTATATTTTGTGTGGTATTAATAATATTTGTAAAAATAATTTTTCATTTAAATACGAGTATAATTGATAAAGTCTTTACGACCCATGCTTTGATCGTCGCTGCGTCATTCTCTTGTGTTTGTGTACGCGCTGCTCTGATTGATCGCACAACTGTGAGTATGCTATCTGTCTCTTTCGCGCTAATGCACATCCCGCAATGTAACACTTCTTTTCGCATGACTTGTAAATATAACTGCTTGTTTGATTACCTTCGGTTGCTGTCATATTTTACGCACTGTTTTATTACATATCTGTACAATAAGTTTTTAGCGAAACGGATCACAATTAGTTACGTTTAATTATTTGAACTTCATTTCAAAATTTATTTATGCGGAATGCCTTTAATTTGTGTGTCGATTATTAATTTGTTGGCTATAGCTATTCAGTTGTATTTGATTATTAGTGAATAATGGCTCCATTAAATAATAAGTTTAATATTTATTATCAAAATGTAAGAGGACTTCGCACGAAAACAGACACTTTCTATCGTCGGGTCTGTCTTAGTAGTCCGGATGTTATTTTGTTAACGGAAACATGGTTAATGGATGGCATATTGGACTCTGAATTATTTCACGATCAGTACATTATATTCCGCCGTGATCGTGACTATAACACTACTGGACAGACTCGCGGAGGGGGTGTTCTTATAGCGACGCGGAAAGATATCTCGACTACTTCGCAACCTAATTTTCAGTCATCGGCGGAAGATCTGTGGGTTACGTTATCACTCCGGGAACAAACCAGTAGGAAGCCCGTTAAGCTTCATCTCTGTGTCTTATACCTATGTCAACAACATCGCGGCTATTCTTTCACATCTCAACTGTCAAACTTTATAACCAAACTTAACAATATAGTGCTTGATTGCCATATGGATAGGTTTTTGCTGGTGGGTGATTTTAATATGAGCGGCATAGAGTGGGTATTGAAGAGTGATAGCTTGGTACCAACTAATGTTCGTAGTCCCGATGAAACCATCCTCGTCGATGAGATGCACCTATTGAATTTTAAACAGTTTAATACGATTCGTAATAGGTTTGGTAAAATTTTAGATTTGGTCTTTTCCAATGATGAAGTTACAGTGGCGGAGTGTTTTGATCCTCTTGTTCCTGTCGATGCCTATCACCCTGCTCTTTCTATAAGTACTAACTTTATTGAGCTAGCGCCACTCAAACAGCCATCGTGTGATAGATATTTATATGATAAGGGTGACTATGACTCGATGAATGAACATATATCGAGTATTGATTGGGAAAGCGCATTTGCCTCTAAATCGACAGATGAAGCTAACGCTTTTTTCTGCGACAAATTATTGGACATGCGAAGTAATTTTATACCCGTCAAAAAAAGACGCACTAACCGCTTTTATCCACCATGGTATAATCTACCTCTTATAAAATTAATTAAAGAAAAATCTAAATTTCTTCGCAAGTTTAAGCGGTATGGCAGACTTTCTGACAAGTTAACTTTTGAACTTCTGCGGGGTAGAGTCTCAGACCTTGAAAAAGCTTGCTATAATAATTACATTTCATCTACGGAATCATTTATCGAAAAAGATCCCAAACACTTTTGGAGTTATATAAAAAAGCGTTCTACCTTGCATACTATACCTAGCAATTTAAAGTATGGAGACATAACTGTTAATTCTGGAGAAGCCATTTGTAATGCTTTTTCTTCCTTTTTCTATTCATCTTTTAATCATGATAGGACGCCTACTAGATATTCCTATATTCCTAATCCTAATATAGTGCCTGATATATCTACAATAGAATTGAATATTAACAAAATTGAAAAATGTCTTCTTAGCCTAGACCCCTCAAAGTCTGCAGGGCCCGATTTAATTTCGCCTAAACTTTTGATAAATTGTGCCAAAAAGCGATTGCTATACCCATTTTCTTACTGTTCAAAAAATCTTTAACTTCTTGCGTTGTTCCTCAGATTTGGAAGGCTGCTTATATTACTCCTGTGCATAAAAAGGGTTCCAAAACTGATATACTTAATTATAGGCCTATATCCAAATTATGTGTTATTGCGAAGGTATTCGAGCGTATTATTTATGATCAAATTTATGCGGCCTTGGGGAACTCATTCAACCCGACCCAGCATGGTTTTCTGCAGGGGAGATCCACAGTAACGAATCTTGTTCTGTTAAACGACTTCCTGACTGAATCCATGAACTTGGGCAAACAAGTGGATGTCATATATACGGATTACAGTAAGGCGTTTGACCGGATAAACCACAATATTTTGTTGGACAAGCTCTTTAACGCGGGTATCAGAGGTGACCTCTTGAGATGGTTTTCTTCATATATCAGCAACAGATCCCAAGCTGTAGTATTAAATAATTATTCATCTTCTTGGGTATCCATTCCTAGTGGGGTTCCCCAAGGGTCTTTGTTGGGTCCTCTATTGTTTACGATCTACATGAACGACATAGTTTCCTGTTTTTAATCATCTTACCTCCTCTGCTTTGCTGATGACATGAAGATTTTTGCTACTATAGAGTCGAGGGCTGATATGGATCTGCTCCAGGCTGACCTGTCTCGTTTATACGACTACTGTGAAATTAATATGCTTAATCTGAATCCGCAAAAATGTTCTGCTATCACATTTAGTCGCAAAATTTCCAACCTTTTTACCTCATATAAAATAAATGACCAGCTGATACCTAGATGTAATGCAGTGCGGGATTTAGGTATACTCCATGACTCAAAACTTATTTTCGATGAACATATTGATAACATTGTTGCTAAAGCCTCCAAAGCACTTGGTTTTATTATGCGGTGCTCTACCGGTTTTACAAAAGCTAAAACCCTTAAGATTCTGTACTGCACATTTGTTCGGAGTCATCTCGAGTATGCTTCGCAGATTTGGAATCCTTGTTATGGAAAATATATTGATCGAGTTGAGAATGTACAGAAAAAATTCATAAAATACCTATGTTATAAGTTAAAATTACCTTATCACTCGGAAAACTACCTAAATATGTGTAAACAACTTCATATCTTACCACTTGCTAACCGCCGCAGAATTGCAGATGTTACATTTTTAATAAAGATTTTGCGTAATGAAATTAACTGCTCGGATCTGTTGAATAAACTAAAATTTAATGTCCCTACGAAGAATATTAGGTATAATCCCCCATTATATATTCCTAGTGCATCTACTATTTATAGACAGAAATCATACATGGTGCGATCAGTTAGAGATTTTAATGATGTTTGTAAAGAGTACTCATTTGATCCATATTGTGTAAGCGTGTCGTTGGTCAGGAAACAGCTGAGCGATGGTTTTTTTGTGGGTTGAATTTATGTAGTGAAGCTTATCTGTTATATTTGTTTGTATTGTAAGCCTTAAAAAATTATTATTACGTACTTGATGCTAGTGTTAGTGCTCTTAAAACTCTGTTTTCTAAACTAATAACCAACCGTGATGACCTGTAATTGGATTTATTTGTTCTAAGCTGTTAACTTAATACTTCTTGTATACCATTGGTTGTCCTTATTATAAATAAATAAATAAATAAATAAATAAAAGAGTCGGTAGTGTCACCTAAATCGAGCGACAGTAGCTCATGCCACCTTCATCGAGTGACGATTACCACATGTATTGTCTCAATCGAGCAATATAACCAAAACATGTTTCCATGCCACCTCCATCGAGTGACGATAACCACATGTATTGCCTCCATCGAGCAATATAACCAAACATGTTTCCATGCCACCTCCATCGAGTGACGATAACCACATGTATTGTCTCAATCGAGCAATATAACCAAAACATGTTTCCATGCCACCTCCATCGAGTGACGATAACCACATGTATTGCCTCCATCGAGCAATACAACCAAACATATTTCCATCAAAATAAAAACATTTATTTCGTCATAAGGTTATGATATTACACACTTAACGAAAGTAAAAAAAAAAATTCGGCCAAGTGCGAGTCAGACTCGCGCACGAAGGGTTCTGTACCATTGACTAGGTACATTGATTGTAATAACGGGCAAAAAGCGGCTAAAAATCACTTTTATTGTATGAGAGCAAAAATAGGCAAAAATGACGATTTTTGTATGGGAGCCCCCCTTAAATATTAATATTATTTTAATTTTATTATTTATTATTAAAGTAAAAATACAACTGAGTATTTTGTGAATATTTCAAGTGCCTACCCGTTGCCATTAATGATATCGAGCAAAAAAGGGCAATAAAATCGCGTTTGTTGTATGGGAGCCCCCCTTAAATATTTACTTTATTTTGTTTTTAGTATTTGTTGTTATTGTAGTAACGGAACGTTACTTGTAATATGTCAATGTTGACAAGTGAGTGGATCACTCTCACGACTCCCTCTTGCTTGCCGGTCACCGAGGCTAACAGACGTGTCCGTAAAGATATCCTAATATAAGTTAGGCTGCATCTTGTTGTATTTATAATAGTATATAAAATATTGGTATAATAATAAAACCAAAGGCTTCAAGATTCGTTTAATTATAACCCCAGTAAATAATACATGGCGCAGTCGTCGATGCGAATCGATAATTATTAAGAAGGACGTGGACAACATATTATTGCACGAGGTAAGACAAGATGTCAGAAGAGTCAATTGATATTGATAAAATGTGTGCCGTAGAATACAAAATGCCTAAAGGTTTAAATCTTGATAACATCGACAATTGTTATCCGCAATGGCAACGATTTAAACAAAGTTTCAAAATTTTTATGATGGCGGCAGGCTATGAAAAATTAAGTGAATCCAGGAAAGCGGCAATTTTATTAAACTGTGTTGGACAACAAACTCAGGAATTATATTTTAATGTATTAAAAATGGAAGAAAAACCGAAATTAGAAGATGTCATAAAAGTATTAGATAATTATTTTGAACCGAAACAGAACGAATTAATTAACAGCTTCAATTTTAATAAAAGATGTCAGGAAGATGGAGAATCATTTGATAATTTCTACTCAGCTTTAAGGAAAATGTTAGAAAACTGTAATTTTGGGGAACAAAAAGAACGTATGTTAAGAGACAGAATTGTCATCGGAGTAAATGATCATCGGTTACAACAAAAACTTCTAGAAATTAAAGATTTAACATTAGTGAAAGCGGTGGACATCTGTCGGTCTGCTGAGCTGTCCAGAGAACACATGAAGGTGCTGACCAGTCCGGAGGTCCATGCAGTGCAAGCGGAGAAGCCAACGCAACAACTTTTAAATAAAGCTAAATATAGTAGTAAAATTAATAATAAAGAGAGGTCATTTAATAACAATGTAAAGAATAGTAAAGTAAATTTTAATAACAACAATAAAAATAATTTCAGTAATAATATCTATAAATGTAAAAAATGTAATCCCAGCCTATGGTAAGCAGTGTAATAATTGTAACAAGTTTAATCATTTCAGTGTAGGTTGTAAATTAAATAAAGTGAATAAAAAAGTTTATAAAATTGATAAAAAATGTCCTCAAAATGAAAATAATAATTTATGACTAATATGTTCTTTAGATCTGCGTAATAATGAATGGACTGAGACGTTGAGAGTTGAAAATAAAAAGATTTGTTTTAAATGTTATAATGTATGGGTCAGAATGTTGGGCAACGAAAGTGACGGATGAAAGAAGAGTGCACGCAGCCGAGATGAGAATGCTAAGATGGATGTGTGGAGTAACGAGGAAAGACCGAATTAGAAATGAGTATATAAGGGGAAGTTTGAAAGTAGCACCCGTGACGGAGAAAATGAGGAGCAGAAGGTTAGCATGGTATGGGCATGTAATGAGGAGGGATGAAAGCTATATTGGTAAAAGAATGTTAGGGATGAATGTCGAAGGACGAAGAGCGATCGGCAGGCCAAGAAAGCGATGGATGGATTGTGTGAGTGAGGACATGAGAAAGAAAGGAGTAAGCGTTGAAGTGACGAATAATAGGGAGGAATGGAAGAGAAGAACATGTTGTGCCGACCCTACATAAGTGGGATAAGGGCAGGGAGATGATGATGTTTTAAATGTGACACTGGGGCACAAGTAAATGTAATATGTTTAAGTGATTTAAGAAAAATAGTCGATGATGATAAACAATTAAGATTGTCTGAGACTAGAACTTTAATTGAAGTCTTTGGTGGGGGGCAGATTAATACCTCTTGGCTTAATAACTTTAAAGGTTTATAATAATGAAGAGACTGAATGTCTGAACCTGGATTTTCTAATAATAAAAGAACATGTTAGGCCAATACTGGGCTTAAATTCACTAATAAAACTTAATTTTATTAATAAAAATAATATTAATACTGTTAAAATTGAAAGTTTGTGTAATAATAGTAAAGAGGACATAAAAAAAACTAATAAAAAACTGTTTCAAGGTGTTGGAGAATTTAAGAGTCCGCTGCAGTTACGCGTTCAACCGGGTGTGGAGTGTAGCAGACGCACCTCAACAAAGAAAAACGATAGGTGGCTTCTGCCACACTTGGGTCAGACCAGGTATGATCTGCCGATGCAATCGATGTTCAGATCGTAAATAGGCACGCAGCAACAAATATAATGCACTCACGTACCTGAGAGAATCGATGATGACTTCCACTCGATCGGGCACCCCAGCTGGGTGGATTCAGCACATCAGTTCAACAATCGTGGAGTTGAGAAGATGCTTCACGGTATTTCTCGGTAACGCATAAGAAGCGTGTGGTGGCGGTCGCGTCAGGTGTTAGACGAGGACGTGCGTACGCGGCGCGATAATGTATGCAACTCCTATTGGCCACTGCCCTACAGTTTCTGTCAAAATGTCATCTCAAGGGCAGTGAGCGCATGACAGCTTATAGGGCTGCGTTTTGTTACTGCATAAACCTATTTACGCAGAACATCGATTACAAACGTTAAAAACTACGATTAAGAACGATAATGTACGATGACGGAACATCCCGCCCACCAAAATAGCTATGGTATTTTCTGGTTTCCTAAACTAAAAGATTGTGATGAACGATGCGATACTAATAGGTATAAGAAAACGATAAATGTTAAAGGAACCAAAACGATACAGTTAAGACTACAAGCTAAAACTAAGTTAACAAAAGTAAACTAAGCTAAAAGTAAGTTAAAACTACAGACCACAAGATCCAATGGAAGCTAGTCCTCCAGTGGTAGAGGGCACAACTTAACCAAAGGCCGCTGAATTACGTTATTAGTTGCAGTTTTAACCATTGCGATACGAATAACTCCGTCAGCTCCAGCAAGAAGCTGCTCTACCCTACCAAGGGTCCAGTGTAACGGAGCGCGGTTGTCATCTTTGATGATGACCATCGATCCTACAGCTAAAGGTTTCGAATTTTTGGTCCATTTGGCGCGCTGCGTTAAAGTATTGAGATATTCGTGTTTCCATCTGGACCAAAAGTTTTGGTGAAACGATTGTAACAGCTGCCACCGACGAAGCCGATTAACGTTAATTGAAGATAGATCCTCATCGGGGACAGCAGTTAACGGTTCTAAGGTCAGGAAGTGACCTGGAGTTAGTGCTGAAAAATCGTTAGGGTCAGCACTTACGGGACAAAGCGGTCTCGAATTCAAAACAGCTTCTATTTGAGCGAAGAGTGTTGTTAGCTCCTCAAAAGTTAACACTTGATCACCAACAACCCGGTATAAATGAGTTTTGGCCGCTTTAATTTGAATCTCCCACACTCCACCGAAGTGGGGAGCCGATGGAGGATTGAATTTGAATTCAATTCGCTCCGCATGTGATGCATTTTCCATAAGGGAAGACAGTTGATTCCGTGTACCAACGAAATTGGTACCACAATCCGCGTGAATAGTGTTGCAGCGACCGCGACGTGCCACAAAACGCCGAAGAGCAGCGATAAAACCGTCAGCTGACAGTGTGGAAACAACCTCTAAATGTACCGCTTTTGTCGCGAGACAAACGAACAGACAGAGGTACGCCTTGTCGATTTTAGCGCCACGATGTGGACCTAGTTTGATGCGAAAAGGTCCGCCGAAATCAACGCCTACGATTGAAAAAGGTTTCACCTGATTTACACGATATGCAGGCAAATCGCTCATGAACGGTTGTAACGGTTGCGGGTGCAATCGATAGCACTTTATACATTTTGATAGAACGCGACGCACTGTACGTTTAGCTGACACCACCCAAAACTGCCGCAATAAAAGAAAAATTGTTGTGTTCACACCAGGGTGGCAGTAACTACGATGTATGTGATCGATAATTAAATACGTTAGAGGATGATCAGAAGGCAAGAGCGCTGGATGTTTGTGTTCGTATTCCAGCCCCGACCGAGAAAGTCTGCCGCCCACCCTGAGGACACCGAACTCGTCTATGAATGGGTTGAGTTTACGAAACTGTTTGACGACAGGTTTTTTAGTTTTTAAGCTTAAAATTTCATTTGAAAATTCTTGACTTTGGGTGTGTGTTACCAATTGCATCAACGCGTTATGACGTTCAACGTTATTTATGAAACGATTTTCATTTGAGTTACAGCGCTTTCGAATTGAATTGATAAAACGATTAACATACGATAAAACGTTTAAAAGTTTTTGTAACGATGAAAAACGATGTGTCAAAGTGAGGACCATCAGAAGTGGTGGTTCCGAGTCAAGCGATATTGAACCTTGTAAGTGATGTTCAATGGGTAAGTCCGATAAAGGCTTTGGATCATTACTAACCCACTTATGAAGTTGAAAATGTCCTAAGTTAAAAAGTTTGATAAGTTGCGTCTTTGCTTCCTGAGCAACGCTAAAATCGTTAAAGCCGCAGACAACATCATCGATATATACATCGGATAGTACAATCTGTTTCGCCAGTGGAATTGCATCTCCCTTGTCGTCAGCAAGCTGTCGCAAAGTACGGCAAGCGAGACAGGGAGATGAGGCTACACCATAAGTAATCGTATTCAAACGATACTCTCGAAGATCATCGCGAGGCGACGGTCTCCAGAGAATACGTTGATACTCGCGGTGTTCAGGCGAAGCCAGAATCTACCGATACATTTGGCGGACATCGGCCATGATAACGATTTGATGTTCACGAAAATGTAAAAGAATTTTGAAAATATCAGGTTGCAACTTCGGACCGATTAATTGAGAATCGTTGAAAGATTTAGCTTTACGATCCTTTGCAGACGCGTCAAATACAACTCGAAGTCGAGTCGTAGTCGAGTCAGGACGTAAAACACAATGATGTGGGATGTAGTATTTACCTTTACCCATTTGATCGAGTGGTACAAGTGACATGTGATTGGACTCGATATAGTCAGCCATGAATTCACAGTATTGAGAGGATAATTCATGATCTGTTGATAGTCTTTTTTCAATCGCATAGAACCGTCGTAGTGCCACTTCGCGAGAGCCGTTGAAAATAGGTTCAGAATCATCTTTGAACGGATATTTGACAATATATCTACCAGAAGTATCACGATAGTGCTCTGCTACAAATTTTTGCTCACAAAGTTGTTCTTCTGGCGTCAAGGAAGTCGCTTTCGGTACGTCGTCTAATTCCCAGAATCGATGCACTAATGAGTTTAACTCGGTATCGATATTGGACGATAAAGATGTGAGTAACGCCGCGCTTGAATTTAAATACGTTTTTCCAAGGAGAAGCCAACCGAATAACGATTTGAAAGCGGTAGGTTGATTTTGACTACCCTTGATTTGCTGACCTAACAGCGATTCGGCGAAAACATCAGCAGCTAACAATATGTCAACCGGTCCGGGAATATCGAAACTGGGATCCGCTAAAGTTAACGATTGTATGTGAGACCATTGGGATGATTTTAGTTCAGCTATTGGTTGATCGCCACAAATCTTCGGAATTACGTGCATATTTAATTTGAAAAATATTTTATTCTGTGTGCCTACACAACACGTGATGTCTCCACTAATAGGAGCAGAAGCTTCTCCGAGTCCGCAAACACTTGCCGAAGTTCGATTAGGTACTAATTGCAAACGTCTAACTGCCGACTCTGTTATAAAGTTACTTTGACTACCAGTATCGAAAAGCGCACGAAAAGATTGCATGTTACCATCAGCATCCTGAACCTGCACGATAGCAGTTGCAAGCAGCACGGTAGACCTTGAAGGAGATCTCGAGAATAAGGCTGCTGAGTTCACACTCTGTTGTGGCTTATCGGTACGGTCACGATGCAGTAGGCTGTGATGTTTACGTTTACATGTACGACACGAAAATAAAGAATTACAATTCTTTAATTGATGAGAAGATTTTAAACAGTTATAACACCATTTATTTTCTTCGGCTATTTTAATACGTTCGTCTATCGATTTTTTAATAAACTCGGAACACGATGAAATAGAATGCGATTGATTACAATACGAACATCTCTTAGTATAAGACGAAGGTTTGTTATTATTAGTTGTAGACGTAAGCGATTCATTGTTTGCAGCCACTAAGGCGTGTGACACACTGGGACGTTTACTTGTGTTTTTAAAAAGCTTAGTATTCGATTTTGGTAATTCCAAAAAATGCGTATCCCGCATTAAAGCCTCACATTTTGATTGTAAAAATAGTTTTAATTGATTATAAGTCGGAAACTCGATATCGGAATGTTTTTCTTCAAAGTTACGACGCATTTCTGTATTAAGTTTTGATAAGATGTGATACACAATGATGAAATCCCAATCTTGAACCGGTAAATTAATTGTTTTCAAGATACTTAAGTTCTCATCAAAAGTGTCGAGAGACTTACGAAATTCCTTAGCGTCCTTACACTTAAATTCAATATTAAGGATTTCGCGCCAACAAGTAAAAGCAAGATCGCGTTTGTTTTTATATCGAGCGCATAAGGCTTGGTACGCACTAGTATAATGTTCATGAGTTAAAGGAAATGCTTTAACTACGGATAATGCATCGCCGCTAAGGGAGGACACCAGATAGTGGAACTTTTCTGTTTCGGTAAGTGAGGAAGAATTATGAATTAAAGCGTTGAAGGTATCAAAATATTCCGGCCATTGCTTAATGTTACCAGAAAAACTAGGAAGTGTTATTTTAGGTAACCGAACATTTAACGATGATGAAACGCCTTTCGATTGTTTTTCATCTTCACTTCGAATTAAACTACGATAAATAGATTCAATTTCGTAATACGTGTCGTCAAACTGTTCCTGTAAACAAGCATCCGCATCGGTAGTATCATCTAAAATATCCAAAATACTGAAGTGTGCGTCTTCAAAAGCCGTCGCTATGTTTTTAATATCATGATGATAAGATAAAAATAAGTCGCGTTGAGAAGGGTCACTCTTAGCTAATTGACCGATTTCTAAAGCTTTATTTAAACGTTTAATAGCAATTGTCCGCTTTCGACGCAAAGATGGTAAATCTTGTGCACTATATTCGAAATCTTCAGATTTGGATTTAGATTTTTTCAAAGTACTAGACTTTCGCGAATGCTTACTTAAAAGTGACATTTTAAGTTAAATTTAGTTAAAGAGTACAACTATAAAAAAAAAATTAAATTTTAAAATTGTATTTATTTACTAAGTGTGCTATCACCCTAACGCCTGGAATGTTGTTCACGAAAAAGTGCTACGATCGATGCAGCGATAATTATTTACTAGTTACCTACGGTTATAAATGCAGATGCGCTTTGATTTTAAACAAATATTTGAATAAAATATAAAAACTATGATAATTATACGATCTTTTTCTAGAATAATTCGTTTAAACGGTTAAATATGATGTGTAATATAAATATGTAACTTTGAAGGTTTAATGTTGTTCCGTAATTATGTTGTTAAAAGTGAATTAATAAATATTCACTTTACGATTTAGTTGGATATAAAATAGCTTCACCTAACCGGCACGATGAGTTGGCGAGTTACCGGTGTGAAAAATCTAACTACCCGATATTGAAAAAATAAAAATATTAATTCGATTTCGTTAATTATGAAACTATATTTAAATATGTTTAGCAAATATAGTACGATATTAAACGCTTAATGACGTATGAACTGTTGTACAAATATAAATAATTTGAACTAGTAATGCCTAGAAAAGAATTAACGTAAGCCGATAGGTAAATTAAGCACCGATAAAAATTGATGATTGCTTAATTTGATCTTACAGTAATTCGAGACAAAACTAAAACGATAATTTTACGATATGAATCCCGATAAATTGACTAGTTAGCCCGTAAGTACTGACACTGAACGTTTCTTTGGATTGGTATATTCTGATTAAATGATAACTCTGCAACCAACAACGATTTATATAGAATAATTACGATTTACAAAGTACCTATTCTAACCAGAAATACCACAGCTATTGTATGACGGTACAGTACATGAAGTTAGTGGAAACCATCCCGGGTCTCGGCACCAGAAAATGTAGCAGACGCACCTCAATAAAGAAAAACGATAGGTGGCTTCTGCCACACTTGGGTCAGACCAGGTATGATCTGCCGATGCAATCGATGTTCAGATCGTAAATAGGCACGCAGCAACAAATATAATTCACTCACGTACCTGAGAGAATCGATGATGACTTCCACTCGATCGGGCACCCCAGCTGGGTGGATTCAGCACATCAGTTCAACAATCGTGGAGTTGAGAAGATGCTTCACGGTATTTCTCGGTAACGCATAAGAAGCGTGTGGTGGCGGTCGCGTCAGGTGTTAGACGAGGACGTGCGTACGCGGCGCGATAATGTATGCAACTCCTATTGGCCACTGCCCTACAGTTTCTGTCAAAATGTCATCTCAAGGGCAGTGAGCGCATGACAGCTTATAGGGCTGCGTTTTGTTACTGCATAAACCTATTTACGCAGAACATCGATTACAAACGTTAAAAACTACGATTAAGAACGATAATGTACGATGACGGAACATGGAGCCTGTAGTGAGACCGCCGCGAAGAGTGCCTAATGCGCTAATGAAACGACTCGCTGACAAGTTGGAAGCTCTGGTGAAGCACAAAGTCTTGGCGAAAGTCGATCAGCCTAAAAATTTTGTGAGTAATTAATTTAGTAATCATCGAAAAGAAAGATGGTTCGTTAAGGTTATGTTTAGATCCGAAGGATCTTAATAAGGTTTTGATTAGAGAGCACTATTTAATACCTACCATTGATGAAATTGTTTCTAAACTAGCGAATAAAAAATGTTTTTCTGTTTTAGACTTATCAGATGGTTTTTATAATATTAAACTTAGTAAGGATTCTAGTGATCTCTGTACATTTAATAGTCCATATGGTTGTTATAAATTTTTAAGAATGCCGTTTGGGTTGTCAGTCGCACCTGAAATTTTTCAAAAATACAGTGAAATGGCCTTTGGAGACATTCCAGGAGTAATTGTATATTGTGATGACTTATTAATTTGTGGTGATTCAGAAAAAGATCATGATATAATTTTGAGAAAAGTTTTTGAACGAGCAGTTGAACATAATGTTAGATTTAATCCGAATAAATTTCAATATAAATTAAAAGAAGTTAAATATTTTGGTCATATTTTTTCTGAAAGTGGCATGAAAATAGATCCTGATAGGGTAAATGCAATTTTAAGTATAAAAAGTCCTAATAATAAAAAACAGTTGCAAATTTTTCTAGGAATGGTTAGTTATTTAAGAAAATTCATACCAAATTTGGCTAATATAGCATCACCATTACATTTATTACTAAAAAAGGATGTTGATTGGCTATGGACTGAAGTCCATGAGAAAGTTTTTAAGAATTTAAAAAAATTGGTAACAGAAGCTCCGATATTACAGAATTTTAATAGTAAATTACCTATTGTTGTTCAATGTGATGCGTCAAAGGACGGTATTGGTTGTTGTTTAATGCAAAATAATAAACCAGTTTGTTTTGCATCTCGTAGTTTAACGCAGGCTGAGCGAAATTTTTCACAAATAGAGAAAGAATTATTAAGTGTTGTTTGGGCTGTTAAAAAGTTTCATTATTTTGTTTATGGATACAAAATAACTATTATTAATGATCATAAACCATTAGAAAGTTTACTTAAAAAACATTTACATGAAATACCATCCCCGAGATTACAAAGATTAAGATTAAAACTATTAAAATATAATTTTGAGTTTAAGTACTTACAAGGTAGATTTTTGTATATTGCAGACTTATTGTCACGTGCTTATCAAGAAAATAATGAGGATGAGGTGTCTTATATGTATGAGGTTATACATAGTATAGGTCTTGCACAGAATTTAGAATGTTCATCAGAACAAAAAGCACAATTAATAAAAGAAAGTGAAATTGATAAAGAATTAGTTGAAATTATTGAGTTTATTAAAAATGGTTGGCCTAATAATAAAAAGATTCCTGATTATTTGCATAGTTATCATAGAATAAAACAAGATCTTTCATTTGACAGTAATTTAGTATTTTATAAAGACAGGTTAGTCATTCCAAAAAATTTAAGATTAAATATATTAAAATTATTACATGAAGGTCATATTGGCATGTCTAAAATGAAACAGTTAGCTAGAAAATTATATTACTGGCCTCATATGGATACTCATATACTACTCTATAATGACGTCGTGTCGTGTCGTGTCTATGTGAGTTTTTCGTGTATTTATACTTACAAAAGGAACTTGCCTATAGGCTTTGATCAGAATAGCATTCAAAATAGCATCTGAGATAAAAGTTTCACAGCCATTTATACAATTTTACATTAATAAATGCTGTTATTTTTTTATTTTTTATATTTAAGTAGGTCAAAAAAGCATACGGCTCACCTGATGGTAAGCGATTACCGTAGCTTCAACACCAGATGCATTGAAAGCGCGTCGCCGACACTGGCGGATCATAGGTGGACCACTAATTAAAATTGTTAAACAAGATTTTTGTCACAATATAGGTATTTTTAAGTACATTACCTACATAGATTAATAAAATACCTACTTTTTACCTGTATCTATCATTATAAAATTTAAATTATAACTTCTTTTTACTTGACCACGACTTTGTGACCCCCCCCTGGCGCCTTGACCATGACTGTGACCCCCCCTGGCGCCAAAGCTGGATCCGCCCTTGGTTGCCGACCATACTCCCAATCCCCCCAGGAGCTCTGGTCAACTCTTGTCACGGTTATCCCTGTCCCCTATGGTGAAAAATAAAAACGACAGGGATCCCTGCTATTAAAATTTAATATATTAAATAAAATAAAAAAAATTTACTCGGTAAAGAAAAAAAAGTTAACCGGTGGAGATCGAGCACTTATTCACACAAGCTGCTTTTCGTCCAAGTCGGTTCAGGCACTCCCCTGTGTCACGCGCCGTGCAGATGTTGAGCCTTGAGCCGCGGACTGGAAATACGGTGTCGACACTCGATGTCCACACGGAGAGCACCTCCGCCGTTGCGATTGAGCTGTGCGAGCTGTCTAGCCCGACAAAACGCCAACGCCAGATAAAACGGCAGCGTTGTTCCCTGGAACGCGCCGTGAATACATGACAACATAGGTAGTCCAGAAGGCACTTTTTGCGAACATCCACGGCACTGCGTTATTAAAGAAAGCGCCTTATTGTAGCAGTAGTGCCGTGGAAACATAAAATCAGTATCGGAGATATAGATTTTTTAAAAATATCTAATTTACAATAAAATTTAAAATTCTATGAAAAAAAATTAAAATGAGGGTGGAAATAAAAAAATTTATGCAATAAAGAGACTAAGAAAAATTTAAGTTATGTGCGATTCAAATTATTAAATACAAATATAAGTTTTTTAAATGATTTTCTGCACTAAATAAACTAAATAAATTGATGCGACATTAATACATATCCCACTTACCCAGCTTGGGGGCGATCAGCACTCACTTCTTTATTATTCAAAAATGTGTGTAGGTAACGCCTAGGGACGACACGAAATATGGTTACGGTTTTGTAGAAATATAATTAATCTTTCCCGTATTAGAGACCAAATGATTATAAACGTGTCGTGCGTTAACACAAAACAAGATTAATAGAAAATATGAGTACGAATGGCGCGGTGATCGGCACGGCCGTTAATGTGTTCACGGAACAAAAGATCTAATTGGATCGCTAAAGTGTTGCCGCTTGATGACTTATTTATTGTTGCAATTTATAAAATGTATTTAGTTTATTATTAATTTATTAGATATATTTATAATACTATATTATTATGTTTGAAAGAAAAAAATAAGTTGTAATAAAATTTTGTTTTATATTTAAGCGTAGTTTTTAATTAGTTTTAGCTATGTAAATATTAAGTTTAAGTTTATTTTATGGTAATTATACACATTTTGTACGTACAACGTTACATATACCCCTCCTCGTCTGGAAAAGGGTTTTGTTCTTAAATAAAACCCGCCTTAGACTGCTCCTAGCATTTACTCATTCATTCTTCAACTTTCATTCTATCTCTCACAAAAAATATCTACCATAAAAGCATCAACGGCATTATTTACACCATTGGCGCGTCCTGTCAAACTTAGAGTCAGTAGTTGTTGTAAAGCTAGTGACTCATGCTAAAAGAACAAGATGTTATAGAGGATAATTTGTTATTTAGTATTATTACCGAAAATTTTTAATATAGACAGTTTTATTTATTATCATTACAGAAAAGTTTTAATGTTGAAAGTTTTTATTTACTATTATTACCGAAAAGTTTTAGGTCCTTGATATGCCAAACGCCTATGTTTTTTCCGGATATATCTTCTAGTTCATATACAAGTGGTGAACGTTTTTTAATAACTCGACATTTGATATATTTAGGAGCAAGCTTTTTACTAAAATATTTGTCCTTATCGCTCAATATGTATGCGCGCTTAAAGACTACGTCACCTACGTTGTATTCCGCCGGTTTTCTGCGCAAATTATAATGTGCGGTATTCTTCACATGTGCATTCCACAATGAGGCTTGCACATCATTGAATACCGATGAGAGACAACCTAGGTTCTCAGCGTATATGTCGCGTGGCAAGAACAAAACTTCGTCACCTAAGTCAGAATCTACATAGTGCGAACCGCATAACACCAACTCTCTACCATAAACTAAAAAGGAAGGAGTGTACCCAGTAGCTTCATTCACAGAATTGTTAATTGCAAATTGCACCTGGGGAATGTAAATGTCCCAAGACCTATGGTCATTTTCAACGAAGGTTGAAAGGCTGGTAATTATAGTTTTATTATAGCGTTCAACTAAGTTTATTTGGGGCGTATATCTAGGTGTAAAATACACGTTAGGGACTTTATATTTTTCAAACAAAGCTTTAGTTGTTGAGCTTATAAAATGGCTGCCATTGTCTAAAAAAATCGTTTGTGGTATTCCGTAAACTAAAAATATAGAATTTTCTAAAATATTTACGACTGCATCTGCAGTAGCGCGACGTAGCGGAAAAATGTTGCAATATTTGGTAAAGCAGCAGGTTACCACAAGCATGTAACTGTTCTGCTTACGAGTGACAGGCAGCGGACCTACAAAGTCAACGGAAATCATTTGATGAGGGCGTGAGCACTGCTTCGGACGACCCATTTCTCCCAATGTAGTATGATTCTGCGACTTGTAAGTCAAACAGACCGCACAGGAACCTACGTATTTCACCACACTCTCATGCATACCAGGCCAGTAATATGATAACGCTAAACGGTTATAAGTTTTAAAAATGCCGAGATGACCAGCTGTTGGTACAGAATGGTTCTCTTTTATAATTTGTTCACGAAATTCAAGCGGAACTACTTCTTTCCACGCAAATTCAGATGTTAGATTTGTTTTATTTTTTGAAAGCCGAAATAAAGAGTTATTTTTAATATTAAAATTTGGATAGCGTTTAGGGTCATTAAGACATCCATTATATATCTTTTTGTACCATTCATCAGAAGTAGTGGAAATAGAATTAGCAAGAGAGATAGCCGAAATGGGAACAGCACGTGAGAGAGCATCGGGTATCACATTATCAACACCTTTTCGGTGCTTTAATTCGAAGTTAAATGAGGATAGCCTTACTCCCCAGCGAGCTAGTCTTCCGGTAGGATTATCTAATGACAGGAACCATTTCAACGCAGAATGGTCAGTGTACACCACGAATTTCAGGCCATTTTCGAGGTAGCATCTCCAGTGCTCGAGAGCAACTAACACAGCAAGGGTCTCCCTTTCTGTGATACTGTAGTTTTTCTCGGCACCGGAAAGAGATCTACTCATGTAGGCAATGGGATGCTCTTTACCATCAATATTCTGCGTTAACATAGCTCCAATGCCATAGTTGCTAGCATCTGTGTGAACCTGGAAGGGCTCAGTGTACACCGGGCAAGCGAGGACTGGTGCAGAGACAAGACACTCCTTGAGAGCATTAAAAGCTGCATCAGCCTCTGGCGTCCACCGAAAAGGAGGCGACTTTTTCCCGTTAGACGTAAGTTTATTAAGTGGGCCAGCTACTGTACTAAAATTAGGAACGAAACGTCGGTACCAAGTGGCGGTACCAAGAAAGCGTTTCAGTTCCTTTTTGCTTGTGGGAACCGGAAAATTTAAAATTGCTTGTACCTTTTCTGGGTCCGTGTGTAGACCACGAGCATTTACTACATATCCCAGGTACTTAAGTTCGCTTCTGAAGAAATTAGACTTTTCAAAATTTACTGTCAGATTGGCCTGTTTTAATTTATCTAGGACACGCAACAGACGAGACACGTGTTCCTCGAAGGTCGAGCTTATAATTATAATGTCGTCCAAATACGCAAAAGTTTTCCCCTCCATGTCACCGAAAAGTAAGTCTACTAAGCGCTGCTGAGTGGCTGGTGCATTTGTCAGACCAAAAGGAGTGGTTTTAAACCGTAGGCTGCCTCTGCCTGGTACATAAAAAGCGGTCTTATCGCGATCTTTTGGTTCTATCGGAATCTGCCAGAAAGCTTTCGAAAGGTCCACGCTCGAAAGATACTTTGCGTCGCGTAAGTTGTCTAGAATCTCTGAGACATAAGGCAAATTATAGGCGTCTTTCTTCGTTACAGCGTTGAGCTTCCGACTATCAAGACAAAACCTAGGCTGTCCATTTTTTTTAGTCACGATAAGTACTGGAGAAGACCACGCACTCTCACAAGGCTCGATAACATCTAGCGCTAACATTTCATCGACCTGCTCTAATAAAATGCGCTGCTTCTCTGGAGACATTCTATAGTAACGCTGCCTTATGGGCTGAGCATCCCCAGTGTCTATTCTATGGGTGATCAAATTTGTTCTACCTAGACCTTTCTCTTCTATAGATATAGATTTAAATTGAGCTATAATATTGTCTGCTATTGACTTTTGAGATGCTACTAATTGGTCATAAGAATTAATAAAAGTTTGCGAGTTATTTAATTTTACTTCAGCTAATGAATTCTTAGACACTGTGATACTACCTAAATACTTGGGACAAATTTGGAAGATACGCCAAAAGTCAATGCCTAATATAATAGGTGTTTCAACTTCAGGGACCACATACGCCTTAATTACATGTAATTGGCCTTCGAAAGTAACGGGTAAATACATGTAACCGATACTCTTAAGCGACTGTCCACCAGCGGCTACCATTGATATCTTGTTATCCTGCTGCAAGGTGCAATCAACAAAATGTAAATGAGAATTGTTACCTAAAATTGTTACTGCAGCACCAGAATCGAGTAGACCACAAGCGTCAATATTGTTAATTTTAATATTTACATAAGCTCTAGAGTCATTAGTGGGTTTCGTATGCAGAATTGTAGATATTCTATAAGTAGAAGTAAATGTTCTAATAAATGAAAGCCAAGTTTCCCAGTCTTCCTTATTGAAATTTCTACAATTCTGCTCATTTAGTTTTTTAAATTATTATTTTTATTACATACTGGGCACTCAGGTGTCTTTACATCCTTCAATCCGCATTTAAAACAAAATACGTCGCGACTTGCTTGACATTGCCGGATATGATGTGAGTTACTACGACACCTAGGGCAATATGGTTGTTGCTTATTTGTTTGAACCGAGTGTATAAAATTTTGATGTTGATTTTTGTTATTATTCTGTTGATTAAAATTATGATTTTTTGAAAAGTGACTTTTATTATAATTGTTTTTATATGAAAAATTTTGTTTATTTGTTGTGACAAATCTGTTAGGGTCTTTATTTACATCTTTAAGGTACGCGAATTCAGGTGCAACGGTTTCAGAATTCACCCCAGGAGGTTCATGAAATTGTGAAAGTCGTGAATGAACAATCTCGTAATTACGACAAAGTGCGCGTAAGGCATCTATGGTGTCAATTTGAGTTACTGATGCGGCTAATGTACTGGCATAACAAGGTCTTATATTATGAAGCAGGATCTCTAGCTGTTCCGACTCGGTAAAAGGCTTAGAAAGACGGGAGAACATTCCACTCATAATCGAGAGATAAATGGTTATGTTCTCGCGTTCCCCTTGAGTGCGCGAACGAATCTCTGATTTTAAGCGGTAGTCGTAATCCGACTGATCAAAATCTTCCTTGAGCTTAGAAGAGAGCTCAGACCAAGATGAGACTTTGTCTTTTACCGAACGGTACCAGTGAAGAGCGTCATCCTGAAAGATTTCCGTAGCAAAAGCTAATATTTTCGAAGGTATTATATCTCGTGCAACAATAAACTCATCAACGCGCTGTATGAATGAGCGTACACATGTTTTACCATTAAATTTTAATTTACTTAAATCAGCTTTAGTACGATCACACGTCACCGAAATTATATTTTGCACTTCCGGTGCCAAGGTCGAGGAAGAACTAGAGCCCGAGTTAGATGTTCCAGCGGTAGGTCTATTTACTTGAAGAGACGCGAGTCGTTTTGATAAAAGTTTGTAACCCTTAAAAATTTCGTCGTAATCATCTTTCGTATCCTTACCAGGCGTTAACCTCGCTAAACGATTGTGAAGGTGATTTAACATATTTTGTGTTCTCATGAGGGATGGTTCACTAGGGTCTGATACATCTAAGTTGGTTTGAATCTTAGTGAGAACTTCTAAACAACCTTTAAGGTCCTGTCTAATATCTAATGGAGACTCCAATATGTGTTCGGCCGGGTATTCTGACGATAATTTCACAATTTGTTTACGTAATTCCTCAACGGAAGGCGCCGCGGTAGCACCACGAATCCGAACCTCATATTCGAGCTCTGATTTTTGAAGTGAGAGATATTTAACAGGTAACATTGTGACAATTTAAATAACCAAACGGGTAAGTGGTAAAAAAGCAAGCAAAAAAAAAATAAAATAAAATAAAAAGTAAGCAAAAAAAATCAAATAAAATAAAATAAAAAAGTAAGCAAGAAAAAGCACAAATCAACAAATGAGACTGTTCTCCGATCTGTTACAATATACACTATAATCAACGTTGGTTTTTTTTTTTTTTAATTTCAAAATTGATTATAAGCAAAAGCAAAAAGAAAAAAAACAGATAGCAAAACAAAAATAAAAGTGCTACTAATGTGTACTTTCCAATAAAAACGAATCAAAAAAAACTAACAACAATTTTAAATAATAAAGAACGAACAAATACAATATTTAATGTTTTTATCATAAAATGTGGGTAGAAATAAATTTGTGTAGAAATTAAATCGTTAATTAGAACAATGAGTACAATAATTTAAGCTAATATTACAATATTTAGTACACTTCAGTAGCAATTAAAAAACCAAAAAACAAATAAAACGTTTTACAAAAATAAGCCACAAACACACACTAACTACAAAAAAACCGAAAGCAAAAAGAACTTGTGTGAATTTAACCACGTTGAGGCGCCAGTGTCACGGTTATCCCTGTCCCCTATGGTGAAAAATAAAAACGACAGGGATCCCTGCTATTAAAATTTAATATATTAAATAAAATAAAAAAAATTTACTCGGTAAAGAAAAAAAAGTTAACCGGTGGAGATCGAGCACTTATTCACACAAGCTGCTTTTCGTCCAAGTCGGTTCAGGCACTCCCCTGTGTCACGCGCCGTGCAGATGTTGAGCCTTGAGCCGCGGACTGGAAATACGGTGTCGACACTCGATGTCCACACGGAGAGCACCTCCGCCGTTGCGATTGAGCTGTGCGAGCTGTCTAGCCCGACAAAACGCCAACGCCAGATAAAACGGCAGCGTTGTTCCCTGGAACGCGCCGTGAATACATGACAACATAGGTAGTCCAGAAGGCACTTTTTGCGAACATCCACGGCACTGCGTTATTAAAGAAAGCGCCTTATTGTAGCAGTAGTGCCGTGGAAACATAAAATCAGTATCGGAGATATAGATTTTTTAAAAATATCTAATTTACAATAAAATTTAAAATTCTATGAAAAAAAATTAAAATGAGGGTGGAAATAAAAAAATTTATGCAATAAAGAGACTAAGAAAAATTTAAGTTATGTGCGATTCAAATTATTAAATACAAATATAAGTTTTTTAAATGATTTTCTGCACTAAATAAACTAAATAAATTGATGCGACATTAATACATATCCCACTTACCCAGCTTGGGGGCGATCAGCACTCACTTCTTTATTATTCAAAAATGTGTGTAGGTAACGCCTAGGGACGACACGAAATATGGTTACGGTTTTGTAGAAATATAATTAATCTTTCCCGTATTAGAGACCAAATGATTATAAACGTGTCGTGCGTTAACACAAAACAAGATTAATAGAAAATATGAGTACGAATGGCGCGGTGATCGGCACGGCCGTTAATGTGTTCACGGAACAAAAGATCTAATTGGATCGCTAAAGTGTTGCCGCTTGATGACTTATTTATTGTTGCAATTTATAAAATGTATTTAGTTTATTATTAATTTATTAGATATATTTATAATACTATATTATTATGTTTGAAAGAAAAAAATAAGTTGTAATAAAATTTTGTTTTATATTTAAGCGTAGTTTTTAATTAGTTTTAGCTATGTAAATATTAAGTTTAAGTTTATTTTATGGTAATTATACACATTTTGTACGTACAACGTTACACTCTTACCTCGGTTAATTATTTATTTATCAGACTTATGTACATATGAATCGTCCAGAGGGTGGGACCACTAGATATCTATCCGATAACTGGTTGGTACCGCTACGGGTACGCGACCCCGGACTGCTCTAGCTGCTAGTGTCACACACCCCTGCCCGTAATCCGTGGCACTGGTATCCCTATCCCCAGATCCCTTCCCACTTAAACCCTTCCCACCTATCCTTCTTATTTTGCCAAGAATTCCCAAGGAGGGTTGATGTTAGGCAGGCGGCCGGTCGTAAAATATACCATGCCAAACCCCTTACAGCATGAGTCTGAGTGACAGAGTGTGCGATAATATTAGGGCGTACCCCGCAGGCGACGCGCAGACGCAGCACCCGGCGTCTGTGGGAAATGGACAAGGGTTGCTGCACCAGGGACGGGGGCAGCGTAAGAGGCTAGTCCGGGAGGTGAGCTTGAGGATTGCAAGTTGGAATATGGGTACGATGACTGGGAGAGGACGAGAGCTAGCGGATGTTTTGGAAAGGAGACGGATAAATATAGCGTGTTTGCAGGAGACGAAGTGGAAGGGACAGAGAGCAAGAGAAATCGGGGCGGGTTATAAGTTTTATTATTGTGGATGTGATGGGAAAAGGAATGGTGTAGGTATAGTGCTGGATAAGGAGCTGAAGAACAAGGTGACGGATGTGAAAAGAGTGAATGATAGAGTAATTGTAGTAAAACTGTTGATGGAAGACTTGGTTTTGAATGTAGTTAGTGTGTATGCGCCGCAAACTGGATGCGATGACAGTGTGAAAGAAAAGTTTTGGGAGGATTTTGATGCGGTATTAATGAGAATACCCGAATGTGAGGAAATGTACATTGGGGGGGACTTTAATGGACACGTGGGAAGGATGAATGACGGGTATGAGAGAGTGCATGGGGGCCGAGGCCACGGAGTCAGGAACCGAGACGGCGATTCTCTACTGGAAGCGGCCTTGGCCTTTGACTTAGCCATAGCTAACACTTTTTATCAAAAGCGGGAACAACATCTTATCACATACCGTAGTGGTCTACACTCTACCCAAATTGACTACATACTTTTAAGAAGAAATAGGCTAAAATCGGCCAAGGACTGCAAGGTAATACCGAGTGAGAGCCTTGTTTCCCAACATAGGTTACTGCTCCTGGACTTAACTCTAAAAGTCCAGCGTTTAAATAAGAGCTCGAAGCCCCCAGCTAGAACGAAATGGTATAGACTGGATGATAGAGATTTGGCTGCAGAATTTAGGGAAAGAGTGGTTGGTAAAATGATAGAGATGGGAGATATGGCAGAGATTGGAGTAAATGAGTGTTGGAGTGAGATGGCAACGTGGATACGAAATGTAGCGAGGGATGTCTTTGGGGAAACGAAAGGGAAAAGGAAGATAGACAAGGATACATGTTGGTGGAATAAGGAAGTACAGACGATTTTGAAAGAAAAGAAGAATGCTTTCAAAGAATGGAAAAGGATTGAAGATGGAAATGACAGAGAAAAGGAAATAAAAAGATCAGAATATAAAACTAGTAAAAAAAAGGCTAAGAAAGCAGTCGCTATTGCAAGGGCCAAGGTACAAGATAAGTTGTACGATTTTTTGGAGAGCCCACAAGGCCAAAAAGATCTCTTTAGAATTTCGAGAGAGAGAGAGATGAATGGAAGAGATGTAAAACATATGAGATGTATAAAAGACGAAGCGGGAAAGATATTGTTACGTGTTAGGGTTCGAACGATTTGGAGAGAAAGACCTGCTGACTCTTTTAGAGACTTTATTCACTAGCACTAGGTCCGACACAAGCACTAGGTACAACACTACGCACTAAGTACAAACACTTATCACTAGGTACACACAGTAAGCACTAACAATGTCCGAGGTCGTAGCCAATGTCGTAGGTTTCCGCTGGTATCACTTCTTGATCACTAGTATTCACTTCGAAGTCGCGTCGTCGTTAGCTCAAACTGAACTGACTCCGCTCGGCCTCAATCGGCCTTTTTATACCGGGCCGAGCCTAAACCCAGACAGTTCTAGAATCTTCGTGCGTGTACTCGATCCTGAGTTCATTCACCTATATGTCCTCTAGCGCCATCTAGTATTGAGTGGATGTTTCACGTTGTCTTTGTAACAAAGTGGTTTGTACGGCACACAACGTGGTTCCTTCGCTCCCCGCTAGATGGCGCAAGCTCCTTTTTTTGTGTACTCGTAACACTACTCCCCCCTTATGCCTGGTTTACACGGTGCGAGCTAGCGTGCGAGCTAGCCTTCCGAGTAGCTGCACTGCAGTAACTCGCACCGTGTGAACAGAACTTACGAGTAGCTCGCACGTGCGAGTTGGTCAGTAGCTCGCATCGGCTGGTTTACACGGTGCGAGCTAGCGTACGAGTTAGCCTTCCGAGTAGCTGCACTGCAGTAACTCGCACCGTGTGAACGGGAATTACTAGTAACTCGCACGTGCGAGTTGGTCAGTAGCTCGCAACCGAGTTACTTCAAAATTTTTTGTTTTCAATCACTCGCCTGCTCGCTCGGCAGCAACTCGCACATGACGGCGGCTCGGCCGTCGTTCGCATCGTTTGGACGTGATCCGCACATTGATGGAAATTGAAAAAAAAATGTGTGTGTGCGATTCACACACGATAGAAGTGAAACTTCTTTGCCAAACTAATTTAAAAAAAAAACTAATTTAAAATTAGCGGCTTTGCCAAACTAATTTTAAAAAAACTAATTTAAAATTAGCGGCGTGCAGCGCGGCCCGGCCGCAGCGGCGCGTCCTTCCCTGTCGTTGCATCCGGTTTGAAATCACAACGATTCTAAAGAAGTTTCACTTCAAAAATACATCAATTTTTTTTTTGATTTAATGCATCGGATAGTGGCATCGATGTAATATCGATATATCAAAAAATACATCGATGTTTTCCATACATCGAGTGTTTTTCTATAAGTTACATATTTATGTAGTTTAGATATAAAACAACTTACACGTGTATATAGGGCTGTCAACTATACTTTATAATAACGTATCCTACTTTATTTTTGGTAATTATACTTTATACTTTTGCATACAAATAAAGCAGTGATGGACATTGAAAAAATACATCAATGTTTTTTTTAATTTAATGAATCGGATAACGGATAGTGGCATCGATGTAATATCGATATATCAAAAAATACATCGATGTTTTCCATACATCGAGTGTTTTTCTATAAGTTAGATATTTATGTAGTTTAGATATAAAAAACTAACACGTGTATATAGGACTGTAGACTATACTTTATAATAATGTATCCTACTTTATTTTTGGTAATTATACTTTATACTTTTGCATAAAAATAAAGCATGTGAAAATACTTTCAAACAATATTTTCAATCTTCACTGTGATGCGTAAAACAAAATACTCATTAAGGGTACCTAACTATGTATTTAACGGTACACATAAGTTAAAACGGATGATGGAAACGATTTATAATTACTGAATACAACAAATGTATATATAAATATAAAAAATATATATTTCTTATTTAATCTCCGTTCCCACCACTTCAGCTTTCGATGAAGGAGTTTTTTCAGTAATGAATCTAAATTGGCGAGAAGAGAGAAATAGAGCGCCATCAAATTTAATTAAGTAATAAAAAATAAATTAAAAATTAAAAAAAAAAACCAACATAATAACCTGAGATAAAGCCGACACAATAAAATTGACGAAAACCGAAACTGCCACCGGAACTTGATTTTTGGCCGAAACTCGGCCGAAAAACTTTTTAAGACATGAAATAAAAATAAATTGTTTTGCCTTTAACCCCCGACGCAAAAAGAGGGGTGTTATAAGTTTGACGTGTCTGTCTGTCTATCTGAGGCTCCATAGCTCGCGAACGGATGAAGAAAATAGCACGTAATTTCGTCACTACATTTTTTTTACATATTTATTGTTATTTTTACCAATAAAAAATTTGTTACTTTCAAATATCATTACCATTAGTATACTGCATTCAGATATCGTCCTTTAGTTCAGACCTCGAGTGGCGCTACCGTCACGCACCTAGCGTATAAGACCGTGGTTCCTACAAGTTGTGATAGATGACTAGTTTGTACTACTATATAATGGTGACACATAATGTTCGTATGGCAATATTATCAAAATCTCGTACAAAATTGTACGAAGTGATAATCTCCTCGTACCTCGTACGGAAGACCACTAATCTCGTATTTGTACGAGAAACCTCGTACAAAACGGCAATCTTGCGGGGGAGGGATCTAGATCTGAGGTGAATCTGAAAGGTGGGGGAATCTGGTGGTTTGCACTAAATTAATACTTTTGGCGAATTTAGTATTCTTGCTAGTTGATTAGATTTTTTCTTGTAGTTCATTATTTGAGAAAAAATCGATTTTTCTTAGATGTGAAAAGACAAAAATCGATTAATAATCAATTTTATTTAAAAAATAATCGGTCACATTTAATCGATTTTTTGTGTGTATAATCGATTATCAAAAAATCGATTTTTTTAACATCCCTACTCGTACTCACCAGTGCCTGCCGGACAGTTGTGAGTGGAGCCCGTGTTTTTTGTGTGCTACACTACGTACGAAATCGAGTTCGAAATGGCTACGGATAGATGGTCTTCTGACAATAATATTTCATTCCTGAAACTCTACAGAGAACAAGAAAACCTCTGGAATTGTTTCGATAAAAACTATCGAAATAGAGATATGAGAAAAGCATCTTTGGAACATATCGCAAAAGAAATGCACCTAGGTAGTTCTATTGAGGTAACCAAGAAAATAAAAAATTTACGATCCACCTACAATCAAGAAGTGAATAAAATCGAAAAAAGCAAAAAGAGTGGCGCTGGCGCAGACGATGTGTACAAACCATCCATAAAATGGTTTGATATAATGGATTATATAATAAAAACAAGTAATTTAAAAGAAAAGAAAACAACATCCAATCTGGTGAGTATCTAATTCTTTATTCGACTGATATAGTTGGTTATAGATATAATCCGGTCGCTGAAGAGAAAGAATTTCGTACACCGACCTGTCATCTTTTGTCTTTGTCACTCGCGTATAAACATAATTATTGCGGTTGCGCTCACACAATACGGAGTCACTTCACCTGTGCGAGCGACAAAGACAAAAGATGACAGGTCGGTGTACGAAATTCTTTCTCTTCAGCGAGCGGACTTTATCAATACATACAGGGTGAGGCGTAATTAATGGATAATCCTTTACCTGCAGCTGGAGAATATCATAACGGATCAGAAAAACACAATTCATGTTTAGTAAAAGTATCATGGTTTTTTAGTTATCGGCCATTTTTTAAAAATTTAGAAAAATGACACCCTTGCTCACTAATTTTGTTGTCACAGTTGCAAAAACATGAATTATCTCTATAAGATTTTTATTTATTAAACTTGAATAGATGTACTATCAAATGTATTATGGCATTTTTGTGCTGTTGCCTAATTTTTTTTTTCAAATGCAACCGAAATTTTTTTTCTTCTTTCAAATAATTTTTCCTTTGTGTTTGATCGCTCATATCTTAAAAAAAATGTATGGAGACTTGAATGACCAACTTACGAAAAACTAGCCTATTTAATTGAGATTGTAAAAAAAAGAGTCACACACAAAGAGAAAGAGTGAAAAAACAAGTGAAAGAGTCACACAAAAGAATAACATCAATGTTTGTTTGCGTAATTGTTAATAATAATAAATTCTAACTAACAAAACGTATCTCGTGGAAGTAGTATGGTAGCACACTGACTCAAGCAACTGTCTAAAACTTCACACACAATACGCCGACAAACAATTACGCAAACAAACATTGATGTTATTCTTTTGTGTGACTCTTTCACCCATTGCATGAAAGAATGAGACAACACTTCCGTCTTTTGTTTTTCGTCGTCGGAACGGTAATAAAAAAGGTAATAAAGCGGGTACAAAAAATGGGTACTCTCAGTGGATTTTTTTTTGTTTTGTGTCATTTTGAACACTTGTTATGAAATTAAATAATAAACTGTGCAAAGATAACCTTCTTTTCTTTCAGCTCCGTTAAATTTAATTCATAAATTAATAAAATAGATTTAAAATAAAATTTAAAAAAAATCTGTGATTAAAACAATAAATGGGCTCTATTTTTATTAATTATAAAAATTCTTTGAAACCGAAGGATCAAATACTATCTGTTATACCTTTTTACAATCTCAATTAAATAGGCTAGTTTTTCGTAAGTTGGTCATTCAAGTCTCCATACATTTTTTTAAAGATATGGGCGATCAAACACAAAGGAAAAATTATTTGAAAGAAGAAAAAAAATTTCGGTTGCATTTGAAAATATATGTTCGTACTTTAGCCGGTATTTTAAACCGCACTTATAGTAAGTAAATTAGGTTGGATAGGATTAGATTAAAACCATATTTTTTTATCATTTGTATATTTCTTTTATTATGATCATGGTTTGAATTTAGAGTTAAGGCAATTTTACAACAAGTATTTTTAACTATCGAAAATCGTAGTTTAAGGTTAGTAGGTATTTAAGTTTAAAAATAACTGAATAGAATAGGTACCTAAATATCTTTTGTTGTTGATAATTGTTGACTATCTTTTGTTTTTAGTCGAACGAATTGTAAGTAAAATATTTTTTACTGCAGCACACACTAATAATAATATGGCGATTTGTTCATAATCAAACTTATAGTTTTAAGGTGTGAGTTCAAACAAGAATTGAGTAAATTTTATAATCCATTAATAAATCGCAAGGTCGCACTTTTAACGGTCTATTTAGTGTCAACATTGCACCCGTGCGAAGCTGGGGCGGGTCGCTAGTTAATCATATGACTTTGCCAGGAGACAGCACCGTCATTACAGAAGTAGTTTTTATATTTTTCTCTCAATTTTTCGGCAACTGCTTTTGATCTATTATTTGTTCGCGAACGGGCGATACTCGGTAACGCATTTATTTCTGATCTCCACACTCCAAGGTTGACAGTGAAATTTGTTATATCTTCATAATCTACACTACCAGGAGGAGTGTAGATTTGTGGTGAAGATTTCCGTAACCAGTTGTGCAGTACGCATGTAGTTCGAATAATTTTTACTGTGGTTTCCTCTTGCAACTGGATAGGTTTTCCCAAAACACGAAAGCGAGATGCTAAAATACCGAATCCATTTTCTACTATGCGTCTTGCCCTAGAGATTCTGTAATTGTAAGTTTTTTCAGCTGTCGTGGTCTCATTGGGATAGCGTTTTAATAAGTACGTCTTAAGAGGAAAAGCATCATCTCCCACTACAAATCCGTCTTCTGGCAATAATGTCCCATTTTCCAACACTGGATACAATGAGGAAGCTTGGAAAACACCACCGTCAGAATTTCGCCCATATGAGCCTATGTCCACATATTTAAAGCAGTAGTCATGATCCACGATCGCTAGGAGCACCAAGCTGTTAGTTCCTTTATAATTGTAGTATTCACTACCACAATTGGGGGGAGCTTGAATCACCACATGTTTGCCATCGATGGCTCCACAACATCCTGGAAAGTTCCACCTGTGGTGAAATCCTACTTGTATGTCTTCCCATTCCTTTCTGTTTGGTACCTGAAAAATATATTATTAATTTTGTATTCTAATTGCAGAAAGATATCACACCGGCTGATTTGGAAAATGCTGTTAGTCAAGACATGGACGATAACACTGATGAAAGTACTGATGAAAAAACGGGTGATAAAACTCTTGATAAATCTGATGATAGATCAATCAACTCCAATAACAGCACATTGACAAAGAAAAAAGTCCCGGGTAAAGCGAAGAAATCACAAAACACTGCCCAAGAAATTAGCGGAATTACAGCAGCTATTAATGAGTTGAAACAACTAAATAGTAATATAGAATTTTCCGGCTCTTCTCAACAAGAAGACGAGTATGATGTTGTTGGAAAACACGTCGCAATGCAATTAAGACAGCTCCCATTACTGGATTTTTTAGATGCAAAAGATGAGATACAACAAGTACTTTCACGATACCGAAAAAAAGCAATATACGCCCGGAACGCATCAGCCCTTTCCTCATACAGTGCTTCGTCGCCACAATCATACATAGCGTCACCATCACCAGGACCCAGTGTGGCATTCCCAGGCAATCAGCCTACACAAACAGTTTCCGTGCAGCAGCCACTTCAATCAGTTGATCACCAATCATCACCACCAGTTCAACCAGAACAATCAGCAAATGCATCATACAACGACATTCATTTTAATTTTTTAAGAAGCGATGATATAAATTCTAACAACTAGAATAATGTTTTTAGCTAGAATAATGTTTTTTTTTTTCTACTAGAATAATGTTTTTTTTTTTTTTAATTTGTGTTTGAAAAATAAATCAATGAGTCACAAGTCATGTATCATTGAGTTAATTAACCTTTTGAACGCCAAAGTCACCTATACTTGACAAGCACTTGCTAGCCCTGTGCGCCAGCGACGTCTATAGGCGACAAACAACCCGGACCACAAAAATACTTTTAAAAAATTATAGTATTTTAATTTAACATTTCTCAAATTAGAATATCTCAGCAACATTTGAATATAAAAAACAAGTCTATTAGAGCTACACATACTGAAAAACATTAAAATAAAAACATGCATTCTTATTCCACGTAAATGATGTGTTTAGAACGCCAAAGTCGTCTTTAATTGACTGCTAGGAATGTGACGCAAGAGGCATAGATGTTTTTTAAAGTATTCAAAATTCAACTCAAACGTGCTATATATTTTACGAATAATTTGATATTTGAATAAAACGGTAAAAAACATAAAACTATCATCAGTTAAGTGCGATTTGTTTAAAGACACAATTATTAAATTTAAAAAAATGATTAAATTGTATTTATTAGCAAAGTGATCCGTTTTAATCTTTTATTGTAGCTAATTAAAATGTAAAACACTATCTTAAGTTCTTGCCATGTGTATGTTATTTATGTACGTTATTAGTGTATGTTAGTTACGTTGAATGTAGTTATTAAGTATATGTTAGTTATTACTTTGTTGGTTTTCTATAAATAAATAAATAAAGCGAAAAGAAAGGACTTCGATAGTTGATCCGACGAAACAAATTAATATAGTCGGTGCCAGCCTTAATTTAAAAGAAATATTTACATGAGTATACTACTCAAAATAAATTATAGGCATATTTAGGTAAGTACCGTCCGTCCGTCTGTCACCAGGCTGCATCTCAAGAATGGCGATAGCTAGACAGTTGAAATTTTCATTTTTTATGTATGTATCTTATTCCACGTAAATGATATGTCCTGTACGCCGTTGTCGTCTATAGCAGACCGCTAGTAATGTGACGCAAGAGGCACAAATATAAATGTAAGATATGAATTTATATATTATAAATGTAGTTTAACCTCTATAAGACAAAAGTTGTTTAAAATCGTACTAGACTAAAAAACATAGATTTACAACAATCTTTCCATTACAAAGGATTTTTTAAATATATTCTATTTAAATAACAACTTCAATATTTCATTGAACAAATTTCACGTGAATTACATTATTTTAAACTAATATTATTAGGATTTTTACGAAACTTCTAAAAACGATAGCCAAAAAGAAATGAAATTTTAAAACGCAATATTTGCATAAACTTTTTAAAAACATTCCCACGATTGAAAAAAACATTTTTTTCTATAATTTTTGAGAATTCCATATAATTTATGGTCTCAAAAAAGATTTTTAATGTAATTCTCACCTTTATCGCTATACATCAAGAGCCATTATTGTTTGAAAGTAAGAAGTTCTGTCAAAATGCAGTACAAAATTTTTTATGACCGGTGCGTCTATTGTCTTCTTAAGTGAGTAACAATAATGCGCAAATAGCCGTTATTGCGAGATGTTAAGGAACATTATGATATATTAAATATTTTTATTATAATATTGTATGGTATTGTAGTTTTACTTTGTTAAAGCTGGATTTAATAAATAGTAGGCATATTTAGGTAAGTACTTTAGATTTTTTAAATGTTGCACTTTTATACTTCCTTTTCAGTTATTATATAATAAAAAAAAAATTACAAATTTGAATTCGGTTATTTTATTTTTAAATTACTTTTCATTTATATATAGATTCGATTCGAAATCGATATACAGTGTGCAGCACACACAGCACGTCTCTAACATGTCTCTATGGAAGTTTTAAAACCGTAGGGCGGCTACGCCGTAGTTTTCCAGTCGTGACAGTGAGAGATAGAGAATGGTGTTGTGCTTTACTACGTTTTTTTTGTAATGTTTGTTTTTTATTTATGTTATTGTAAGTATATATAACGAGTGCAAGATGATACAAGAAAAATATTGAAAGAATAAACCATCCTAGATTATATAAGTAGTCATTAATTGCATAAAAATCAACATAAACAAGTCACTTTGTGGTACTCGATAACGACTCTTGGCAGCACTATTTTTTTCTTAGGTATTTTTGTTTGATTTATGCCTTGGCGTACAGGACACGGGAATGGATTTGAGGCGTGGCGCTCAAAAGGTTATATATCGATTCGATTTGAAATCGATATACAGCGTGCGGCACACATAGCACGTCTCTAAAGTAAGGAAGTGGAAGTTTTAAAACCGTAGGTCAGTTGCGCCATAGTCGTCCAGTCGTGACAATGAAGTCATGACGACAGAGAACAGTGTTGTGCTTTACTATGATTTTTTTTGTCATGTTTGTTTTTTATTTATGTTATTGTAAGTATATATAACGAGTGCAAGATAACACAAGAAAAATATTGAAAGAATAAACCATCCTAGATTATATAAGTACATAATCATAATTATATTGCATAAAAACCAACAAAAACAAATCACTGTGTGGTACTCGATACCGACTCTTGGCAGCACTATTTTTTTTTGTAGGTATTTTTGTTTATTTTATGCCTTGGCGTACAGGGCACGGAAATGGGTTTGAGGCGTGGCGCTCAAAAGATTAATAACAACTAAAATAATGTTTTTAGCTATGGTTTAATTTGTGTTTGAAAAATAAATGAATGAGTCACACGTCATGTATCATTGAGTTAATTATTTTTTACTTACTTGAAAATATTCATCCAAAGCTTCAGAAATAGCATCACAAACTTCGGGTATAAATTTTGATATAGAAGCTTTAGAAATCCTGAAAAATACTGACAGCAGTCTGAATGACATTCCTGAGCTAAGGAAACACAGGGTTACTTCCAACTTTACTCTTGTTGCTATGGCATCTCTCATCACTGTGTCTTGACGTTCTATTTTTGTTTTTATCAAATTTAAAAGTCTTTCTACTTGTTCAGGTGTCACTCTCATCACTGCTTTATATTCTCGAGGGTCTTCATGGTAAAGCTCGTTGAGAATCATACGTGTTGCCCCTGAAGATCTTCTAGCCATCCAATCTCTAACCCAAATTCTTTTCTTTTTTTTTTGATTTTGGCTATGGTTATAAATGTTTTCTAATTCCTGACATAATATTGTTGTCATAGAGCGTATCACCGTTTTTTTTATTAAAACACGTTCAATCGACATCGCGACTCGCCTCGGACTGGGCAGTAGCTGGTATCGTGTAGACAGCAAAGGCGAGCCGAGCTACTCGGTGCGAGTTGCAAACCGAGTAGCTGTCTAACTCGCCACGCAGCAGCTCGCACCGTGTAAACCAGCCATTAGAGATGCTCGTCCCGAGCATCGTTGTTACTGCCATGGTAACGCGCCAGACGGTCTATGTGTACCACTTTGAATGTCCCTCTTGGTTGCTTTTGAATTCTATAAGTCACATCATTCATTCGGGTAACCACTTTGTATGGACCGTCCCACTTGGTCTGCAACTTTGGAGATTTCCCTTTCCGGCGGGTTGGGTTATGCAGCCACACTAGTGACCCTTCCTCGAAGCCTCTTGTGTTCGATTTCCGGTCGTTAATAGTCCCCTGTGTCGTAAGACTATTCCCGCTGCATGCCTGGAGGATAACAGTTTTCAGGGTTTCCACCGCGTCAGCCAGAACTCGTCTCTTAGTACTAGCTTTAATTCGTTTCCCTTTATCCCGGGCAGGGGACGAAGCTCTTTGCTTTTTCAGCTCCTCTATTTGTTCCTCGATCCTTTTCATTCTTGCCATCTGGGTCTTCTTCTGCGGGCAGTTGAGCTGAAAATGGCCCCTCTCGCCGCACTTGTAGCACATGGCTCCAGAACGTTTCTTCGTAGGAGCCTTAACCTCCTTCTGCGGGCAGTTGAGCTGAAGATGGCCCCTCTCGCCACACTTGTAGCACATGACACCATATCTTTTCTTCGTAGGAGCCTTAACCTCCTTGACTTCCTCAGAGACCTCGCGGATCCTATGAGTCTGCCGTATGTCATGGCGAACCGCCTCGACCTCCAAAGCATGCGCCAATGCTTCCTTTAGCGAGGTATGGTGACGAAGCCTCACTGCAGCTCTCACTTCTAGGTCTTTGATTACGTCGACAAATGCTTGAACAATATTCGTGTCTACCATCTTGCTGTCGGCTCCTGGGTGTGCCTTCCTGACAAGTTTTTCAATTTCCCACGCCCATTGTTGTAGTCCTTCTCCTGAGCGTTGGACTCTATCACGCAGTTGGGCACGGAAGACGTGCTCTAGGTGTCGCTCCCCGTATCTCGATTCAAGTGCCTCCATCAGGTCTTGGAACCCATTTCCTGTATGTGGTAGTGCTTCCAAGACAGACAAAGCTTGTCCTCTGAGCGCAACAGTGAGAGCGGTCAGGCATTGTTCTTCCGTCCATCCGTTGGCAGTAGCAACAGTCTGGAATTGCTGACGATAGGCGTTCCACGAAGTAGTGCCGTCGTATGGTGGCACCTTCACTCTTGGTCCTTGCGCAACTCCGGTAGTTCCACTAGACATCGCAACTCCCGTGGCTTCAAGGCGCGCTACTCTCTTCTGTAGTTCAGCGAGGACGGTTTTCACATTTTCGACATCCAATCCTAACCCGCTAACTCGTTCTTGCACTTCGTCGAAATCTTTTCGAAGTTTACCCACCGTATCACTAACATCTTTTATAGCCAAAAGCGCTTTTTCTTGGAGGTCTTTTTGTTGCTCTTGTGATTCTTGCAAAGCACTGAACTTGCGTTCTTGTGATTCGAACTTGCGTTCTTGTGATTCTTGCAAAGCACTGAACTTGCGTTCTTGTGATTCGAACTTGCGTTCTTGTGATTCTTGCAAAGCCTTTTGTGATTCTTGCAAAGCCTTTTGTGATTCTTGCAAAGCGCTGAACTTGCGTTCCTGTGATTCATTCATTGCCTTTTGTGATTCTTTCATTTCTTTCATTAATTCAAATAAACTTCCTAATTGAAGTGCCACTTGAGGGTCGGTAGAAGCTACGGTGCCGCTGGTGGGCGTGGCCTGTCCGGTGGGCGTGGCAAGGTGGGTGGACCCAGTGGGTGGGGCTTGAGCCAAAGTGGGCGGAGCCTGAGGGGCGTGGTCAGTGGGCGGGGCCTGGTGGGCGGGGCCAGTGGGCGGGGCCTGAGGGGCGTGGCCAGTGGGCGGGGCCTGGTAGGCGGGGCCAGTGGGCGGGGCTTGGCCCACAGTGGGCGGAGCTTGGCCCCCAGTGGCATCCGCAGCTCGTTGTGCCCTCGTCCTGACCCTCTCCTTGGAGTTCTCTCTCGGAGTCAATGGCATCTCCAAATCCCACTTCTGACACCAGTTGTTACGTGTTAGGGTTCGAACGATTTGGAGAGAAAGACCTGCTGACTCTTTTAGAGACTTTATTCACTAGCACTAGGTCCGACACAAGCACTAGGTACAACACTACGCACTAAGTACAAACACTAATCACTAGGTACACACAGTAAGCACTAACAATGTCCGAGGTCGTAGCCAATGTCGTAGGTTTCCGCTGGTATCACTTCTTGATCACTAGTATTCACTTCGAAGTCGCGTCGTCGTTAGCTCAAACTGAACTGACTCCGCTCGGCCTCAATCGGCCTTTTTATACCGGGCCGAGCCTAAACCCAGACAGTTCTAGAATCTTCGTGCGTGTACTCGATCCTGAGTTCATTCACCTATATGTCCTCTAGCGCCATCTAGTATTGAGTGGATGTTTCACGTTGTCTTTGTAACAAAGTGGTTTGTACGGCACACAACGTGGTTCCTTCGCTCCCCGCTAGATGGCGCAAGCTCCTTTTTTTGTGTACTCGTAACAATATTGACGGACGATGAGGGAATAAAAGGACGCTGGAAGAGATATTTCAATAAATTAATGAACGAAGAAAATGAATGGAGCGGAGTGTTAGAAAATGTACGGAGTAATCAAGGATTGGTGAAAGAGGTAAGTATAGAGGAAGTGAAGATGGCAGTGCGGAGTATGAAGAATAGAAAAGCAGTTGGGCCAGATGGTATACCAGCGGAAGTATGGAAGTTTTTGAATGCGGATGGATGGAAGTGGCTGACTTTATTCTTCAATAAGTTGTTGCAAGAAGAGGTTATACCTGAGGAATGGTGCAACAGTTCACTGGTGCCCATTTTTAAGAATAAAGGTGACATACAGGATTGCAGCAGCTATCGGGGAATAAAGCTCGTGTCACATAGTATGAAGATATGGGAGAAAGTGATAGCGCGACGAATGAGAGAAGAATGTGAGGTCACACAGAACCAGTTTGGGTTTATGCCGGGCCGGGGAACTACGGATGCCATATTTGCACTCCGCCAACTCTGTGAAAAATACCGACTCGCACAAAAAGATTTGCATATGGTGTTCATAGATGTGGAAAAAGCATATGATAGGGTCCCCCGTAAGGTTCTGTGGTGGGCTATGAAAGGGAAAGGTGTGCCCGAGAAGTATGTACGACTTGTTCAGGCGATGTATGATAGAGCTAGTAGCCACGTCCGGTCCGAAGCCGGAGTAACTGACACGTTCAATGTGGCTGTAGGTTTGCACCAGGGGTCGGCTTTAAGCCCATATTTGTTCCTCCTAGTTATGGATGTTCTAACATCAGACATACAGGAGGAAGCACCGTGGTGTATGCTGTTTGCCGACGACATTGTTCTTGCTAGCCAATTGCTATGTAGTTCTTGCTATGCATAATGCTCTTGAGGTCCAGAGCAGACTGGGAAAATGGCAAGAAAGACTGGAGGGCGCGGGGTTGAGGATGAGTAGATCCAAAACCGAGCATTTATTTTGCAATTTCAGCGGTTTGTCCAGTTTTTCCCATATTGCCTTGAATGGTGTATCCCTACCAGTCTGCTCCGACTTCCGGTACCTCGGTTCATTAATCCAAAATGACGGCAACGTAGACCGTGACGTGAAAAATAGAATAAATGCGGGATGGATGAAATGGCGACAGGTCTCTGCAACAGCTTGTGATCCACGAATGCCTCTTAAACTTAAGGGGAAAATCTACAAAACGATCATAAGACCTGTCATAATGTATGGGTCAGAAGGTTGGGCAACGAAAGTGACGGATGAAAGAAGAGTGCACGCAGCCGAGATGAGAATGCTAAGATGGATGTGTGGAGTAACGAGGAAAGACCGAATTAGAAATGAGTATATAAGGGGAAGTTTGAAAGTAGCACCCGTGACGGAGAAAATGAGGAGCAGAAGGTTAGCATGGTATGGGCATGTAATGAGGAGGGATGAAAGCTATATTGGTAAAAGAATGTTAGGGATGAATGTCGAAGGACGAAGAGCGATCGGCAGGCCAAGAAAGCGATGGATGGATTGTGTGAGTGAGGACATGCGAAAGAAAGGAGTAAGCGTTGAAGTGACGAATAATAGGGAGGAATGGAAGAGAAGAACATGTTGTGCCGACCCTACATAAGTGGGATAAGGGCAGGGAGATGATGACTTATGTACATATGAAAAGTGCTAAATTAAACTATCGTATGATCTCGTATCTAAGATTCTATGATCATGATTTTCTCAGTTACTATAATTTTAATAGTTACATAAACATTGTATTTACCTAGTAACATAAATAAAAAAAGTAATAATTTAAATGGTGCTAAAATGAAAAATATAGATTGATTTTTTTTTTCAAATAAATCGCGGTTTCAATGTAATACATATATTTATTATTAGAATAATTACACCTCTATAACTCAGGATAATTCAATTCAGCTTTTCAATTCATTGTTAAATGGCTACTAGTTGTTTCTATTCAATCAAACTTTTGGGTAACAATTAATGCAATTGGAAAATTTATTTTATTTCAATTATATTTAATTAATTTTCAATATTAACACCACATTAACGAATTGATTTTAAAATTAAATGCAAACATATCACTTAAGAAATCGAAAAGTAAAATGGTCATCGAAAGAATAATCAACTAAGCCCTTTCAAGATACACTACAATACAAGTATTTACATATTATAAAGCCTCAAAAAACCTTTTATATAATATCAAAATGAAATTTACAACAGAATAAATAAATGATTCAATCTTAAAATATCTAAAATTACAATAATTCATAATTAATAGACTAAAGCTTACGACATTTTAACTAACTAAATTGAGTATAATTATTATAATAGAAAATAATGCGCTAATAATAGTTTAAATACGAACGATATTCAATCAAATTTATTTTTAATTTGTGCCCATTTAATATCGTAATATTTTTACAGGGTTGTAAGTTTGAAAAGGTCGATAGATAGTCGATGTTTTTTATAATATAAAACGTATATTGGGCGTAGTTCAATTATTATTGTAAAAAGTATTATATTATTATTGTAGTATATAATTATATTAATGAAACAACAGAACATATATAAAAAAATTGAATTTATTACATCTAACGATAAATAAAGATTCACAATTTTTGTTCACATTTACCCAAATTACATAATTACGAGATATCTATGTGTAAATAGTATAATTTTAAAGTGAAGTGTTTACTGTTTATTGCGATCTATTGAATCTTAACTGAGCTTTATAACTCTATGAACCAGCGAGCGAATAAGCTGCTCAAATCTTAAGGAACTCGCCGAAAGTCGTAGCAAATTATTAAAAAGTGTTTGAAGAAATGGTGTTGCCCTATTCATAATTTTCCCCTTCCATGTAACAACGAATTCCGGCTGTACGCAAACTGTCATTATAATAGAAAAAAACTCATAATATTATGTCTTTAACATTGCCGAATAATAATTAAAACTGTTTACTGAAAAATTCGTAGTTTTATTATGTATCGTTTTGTGAAAACGCTCCTCAATTGGGAGTAAGGTCGGCAACGCGCTTGCAATAATTCGTTTTACAGAGTATTGTTAACCACTCAGAAAAGGAGGAGGTTCTAAATTCGACTGTATTTTTTGTAATGTGTGTTACCTCATACATTTTTAACCGACTTCCAAAAAAGGAGGAGGTTCTCAATTCGACTGTATTTTTTTTTTTTTTTTTTTTTTTTATGTATGTTAGCTCAGAACTTTTGACTGGGTGGACCGATTTCGATCAATTTTGTTTTAATTGTAAGGTGTTGCGTGTCATGTGGTCCCATTTTTTTAAAATTAAGATCTGACTAGTACTTTTAGAGTTATCTATACTTATTATAAAAAGAAGTCCCCCGGCCGCGTCTTTCTGTCCTCCTGTCTGTCTGTCTGAACGCGATAAACTCGAAAACTACCAAACGGATTTTTATACGGTTTTCAACAATAAAAAGAGTGATTCTTGAGGAAGGTTTAAGTATATAATTTATTATGCTTTTATGTATATTAGCAGAAATACGGTGATAAATGTTGAAGAGGTCGCAAAAAATCTCGCCAACTGGGAGCTTTCCACGCGAACGCCGCGTAAACTAGCAAAGATATAGTTGAGTAATGTACTAGCGAATTGAAAACCTATGAAAATGCTACAAAAAAGTCCGCGATAGCATATCTCTATCTCTTATGGTTGACTCACAATAACCACTTTTATGTTCATATTTTTAATTACAAATATTACGTTATTTTCAAAGCTATTTTCTTTAGTTCAGTATTAATCCTTATCCAAATGAATATGTTAGTTAGCTTAGGCATTTAATGCAGATTAAAATTGCCCTTTACACTATATCAATTAGATGAATAGTTTTTGAGATATCGTCGTTCGAAGTAAATATTAAAAATAAAATTAACGCGCAACGAAGTGGGCACGGGTCGGCTAGTATCTAATAATGCGTATTTACTTGACTGCTTTTTCGTCGACCTACGTTGTATTATACCGCATAACTTTTTACTCGGTGTACCGATTTTGATGATTCTTACTTTAATCGAAAGCTAATACTTGTCATGTAGTCTTCGTGAAATTAGATCGAGATCTGATTACAACTTTTTGAGTAATCTTTAATAGCGCGTGTTTACTTGACTATTTTTTCGTCTTATTACGTTGTATTACTTGTCGATATAATTGAAGTCGGTTTTTTTTCTTTTGCAAGCAAACACAATTATTATTATGTAAATCGATTTAATTAAAAATATTGTTACGAGTACACAAAAAAAAGGAGCTTGCGCCATCTAGCGGGGAGCGGAGGAACCACGTTGTGTGCTGTACAAACCACTTTGTTACAAAGACAACGTGAAACATCCAGTCAACACTAGATGGCGCTAGAGGACATATAGGTGAATGAACTCAGGATCGAGTACACGCACGAACATTCTAAAACTGTCTGGGTGTAGGCTCGGCCCGGTATAAAAAGGCCGATTGAGGCCGAGCGGAGTCAGTTCAGTTTGAGCTAACGACGAAGCGACTTCGAAGTGAATACTAGTGATCAAGAAGTGATACCAGCGGAAACCTACGACATTGGCTACGACCTCGGACATTGTTAGTGCTTACTGTGTGTACCTAGTGATTAGTGTTTGTACTTAGTGCGAAGTGTTTGTACCTAGTGCTTGTGTCGGACCTAGTGCTAGTGAATAAAGTCTCTTAAAGAGTCAGAAGGTCTTTCTCTCCAGATCGTTCGAACCCTAACACGTAACAACTGGTGTCGGAAGTGGGATTTGGAGATGCCATTGACTCCGAGAGAGAACTCCAAGGAGAGGGTCAGGACGAGGGCACAACGAGCTGCGGATGCCACTGGGGGCCAAGCTCCGCCCACTGTGGGCCAAGCCCCGCCCACTGGCCCCGCCTACCAGGCCCCGCCCACTGGCCCCGCCTACCAGGCCCCGCCCACTGGCCACGCCCCTCAGGCCCCGCCCACTGCCCCCGCCCACCAGGCCCCGCCCACTGACCACGCCCCTCAGGCTCCGCCCACTTTGGCTCAAGCCCCGCCCACTGGCTCCACCCACCTTGCCACGCCCACCGGACAGGCCACGCCCACCAGCGGCACCGTAGCTTCTACCGACCCTCAAGTGGCACTTCAATTAGGAAGTTTATTTGAATTAATGAAAGAAATGAAAGAATCACAAAAGGCAATGAATGAATCACAGGAACGCAAGTTCAGCGCTTTACAAGAATCACAAAAGGCAATGAATGAATCACAGGAACACAAGTTCAGCGCTTTGCAAGAATCACATAAGGCAATGCAAGAATCACAAGAACGCAAGTTCAGCGCGTTGCAAGAATCACAGGAAAAAGCGCTTTGGGCTATAAAAGATGTTAGTGACACGGTGGGTAAGCTCCGAAAAGATGTCGACGAAGTGGAAGAACGAGTTACCGGGTTAGGATTGGATGTCGAAAATGTCAAAACCGGCCTCACGGAATTACAGAAGAAAGTAGTACGCCTTGAAACCACGGGAGTTGTGATGTCTAGTGGAACTACCGTAGTGGCGCAAGGACCAAGAGTGAAAGTGCCGCCATACGACGGCACTACTTCATGGAACGCTTATCGTCAGCAATTCCAGACTGTTGCTACTGCCAACGGATGGACGGAAGAACAATGCCTGACCGCTCTCACTGTTGCGCTCAGAGGGCAAGCCTTGTCTGTCTTGGAAGCACTGCCACATACAGGAAATGGGTTTCAAGACCTGATGGAGGCACTTGAATCCAGATACGGGGAGCGACACCTGGAGCACGTGTTCCGTGCCCAGCTGCGTGACAGAGTCCAACGCTCAGGAGAAGGACTACAACTATGGGCGTTGGAAATTGAAAAACTCGTTAGGAAGGCACACCCAGGAGCTGACACCAAGATGGTGGACACAAATATTGTGCAAGCATTTGTCGACGGAATCAAAGACCTGGAAGTCAGAGCTGCAGTGAGGCTTCGTCACCATAGCTCGCTAAAGGAAGCATTGGCGCATGCTTTGGAGGTCGAGGCGGTTCGCCATGACATACGGCAGACTCATAGGATCCGCGAGGTCTCTGAGGAAGTCAAGGAGGTTAAGGCTCCTACGAAGAAAAGATATAGAGTCATGTGCTACAAGTGTGGCGAGAGGGGCCATCTCCAGCTCGACTGCCCGCAGAAGGAGACCCATCTGGCAAGGATGAAAAGGATCGAGGATCAAATGGAAGAGCTGAAGAAGCAAGGGGCTTCGTCCCCTGCCCGGGATCAGGGAAACGAATAGAAGCCAGGACTAAGGGGCGAGTACTGGCTGACGCGGAGGAAGCCCCGATAACCGTTATCTCCCAGGCATGCAGCGGGAATAGTCTTGCGATTCAGGGGACCATTAACGGGACGGATTGCAAAATGACTCTAGACACAGGAGCCTCTAGAACAATAGTGAACCCAGATCTGGTAAAAGCCGTAAGGGGACACAAGAAGAGAGTTAACTGTCGGCTTCTTACGGCCTCCGGTCAGCCAATACCCGTCCTGGGAGAAATGTCAGTTACGATGAATGTAGGGGGGTCCTCATACTCCCATGACGTTATCGTGGCTGAGATTATGGATGATTGCATCTTGGGTTTGGATTTCATGAAGAAACACAACTGCAGAATTAATGTCGCTGACGGAGTTTTCAGGTGTGGTGAAGAAGAAATCTTCATTCTCGGAGGTGCCTGCGGGAAAGTCGCATGCATAAGGAAAGTCATTATACCTGGACGAGCGGAAGCTCAGGTGCTGGTGAAACTGCCGCCAGCTGGAAAGCAGAAGTCAAACAGATGCGTGTTGATCGAAGACACACCTAACAAGACGTCGGCGCAAAAACTGATGACGGCGAGAACCCTTGTTAGTGGGAGCAGTAACGCTGTGTTCAAGGTTGTTAATCTTGGTGATCGCGAGATCTGCTTGAACAAAGGTGACGTCATTGGAAAGTGCGAGGAAGTCGTCTGGATGAAAAAGTGTAGTTCGATAACAGGCGCGGACTCAGCAAACAGCAAAAACTACGGAATAGTGACTGAGCTGCTCGACGACTGCAAGAGTAACCTAACTTATTCGCAGGGCATGAAAGCTAAGAAGTTTTTACAGCGCTACGCGAATATCTTCTCCAGTCACGATGGGGACCTTGGAAGAACGTCGGTGGTTCAACACAGGATAGATACCGGAAGCGAGAGACCAATTCGTCAACGAGCAAGACGGATACCAATCGCTAAGGAAAAAGAAGTTGAAGGCCTTTTGGAGGACATGAGAAGGAATAAGGTTATTGAACCGTCTGCAAGTCCGTGGTGCTCGCCTGTTGTATTAGTGAAGAAGAAAGATGGCAGCACGAGGTATTGTGTGGACTATAGGCGTCTCAATGATGTCTCCAAGAAGGACAGTCATCCGTTACCTCGAATCGACGACACTTTGGATACCCTGAGTGGCATGAAATGGTTTTCGACCCTAGACCTGAAATCTGGATACTGGCAGGTGGAAATTCATCCAGAAGACAAGGAAAAGACAGCTTTCTCGACTGGTAAAGGTTTATGGCAATTTAACGTCATGCCTTTCGGATTGTGCAACGCACCTGCCACATTCGAACGACTCATGGAGTGTGTACTAGCAGGCTTAGTTGGAGAGGCCTGCTTAGTCTACTTAGATGACGTCATCATTATCGGCCGTGACTTCTAGGACCATTTGCAAAACTTGGAGCGAGTTTTCGCAAAAATAGAGGGAGCTAAATTAAAGTTGAACCCGAAAAAGTGTCGTTTATTCAGGAATAAGGTCAATTATCTCGGCCATGTTATCTCCAGTGATGGAATCCAGACAGACCCGGAGAAACTGGAAGCAGTACAAAAATGGCCTACCCCTAAGGACAAAACCGAAGTGCGGGCATTCCTCGGCCTATGCTCATACTACAGGCATTTTGTTAAGGGATTCTCAGAGATAGCCAAGCCATTACATCGGCTGATAGAAGATAAACGACAATTTAGTTGGGATGAGACTTGTGAAGATTCCTTTCGGAAACTGAAGAAACATCTGTGTGAAATACCAATCCTGGGATATCCACAAACTGAAGGACAGTTTATAGTCGACACGGATGCAAGCAACACGGCCATTGGAGGAGTGTTATCTCAAAAACAGGGTGATAGAGAAGTTGTTATTGCATATTTCAGCAAATCTTTATCCAAGCCGGAGAGAAACTACTGCGTTACAAGGAGAGAACTCTTGGCTGTTGTCAAGACGCTACAACATTTCAACAAATATCTCATCGGCAGACAGTTTTTACTGCGAACTGATCACGCAGCCTTGAAGTGGTTACTGCAATTCAAGAACCCCGAAGGTCAAGTAGCTCGATGGATTGAACAGCTTCAGGAGTATGACTTCAAGACGGAACACCGCAGCGGAAATATGCATGGGAACGCTGACGCACTCTCACGAAGGCCGTGTTCGGAAGACTGCAAACATTGTGTTAAGCAGGAATCTAATGAAGTAACATTAAAGCTAACGAGAACAAGTCCTTTGGGTCCCTGGGAGAATGATGCTATGAGGGAGGCTCAAGAAAGAGATGACGACCTTCGGCACATCATCACATGGAAGAAACGGGGTGAAGTAAAACCAATCTGGAGTGAGGTTGCACCCACTGGCGCTGTCGCTAAGGCGTACTGGGCGCAATGGGACAGTCTGATACTTCAAAACAGAATACTCTACCGGAAATGGGAGAAGACTAACGGTAGAGAGTTCCATCTTCAGATAATTGTCCCAAGAGCGAGAGTACCAGATGTTCTCCGTGAAGTACATGATGGCGTATCAGGAGGTCATCTAGGTGTCAAGAGGACTTTAACAAAAGTGCGAGAACGATTCTACTGGCTGCATTGTCGAGATGATGTACAGGACTGGTGCCGCAAATGTACTACTTGCGCTGCTGTAAAAGGACCACAGACCAGGAGCCATGGGAAGCTGCGACTGTATAACGTCGGTGCACCGTGGGAAAGAATTGCAGTTGACGTAGCTGGGCCATTTCCTGTAACGGAATCGGGTAACAAGTATTTTATGGTCGTCATTGACTACTTCACCAAATGGCCCGAAGTGTTCGCCATACCGAACCAAGAAGCTACAACAGTCGCTTCTAAGCTAGTCGAAGAAGTGATATGTCGCTTTGGTGTGCCTCTAGAAATCCATTCTGATCAGGGCAGGAACTTCGAATCGCAAGTGTTCCAGGAAGTGTGCAGAATTTTGGGCATGCATAAGACGAGGACCACCGCGTACCATCCACAGTCCGATGGAATGGTTGAGAGATTTAACCAGAACCTTGAGAGACATTTGGCGAAATTGGTAGACGACAAACAAAAGGATTGGGACAAGTATATACCACTCTTCCTTCTGTCGTACCGAACCGCCGAGCATGAGAGCATAAAAGCTACCCCGGCGTATGTCAATTACGGTAGAGAACTAAGAAAACCAGTAGACCTATTGACAGGAGGGTCACCGGAGGGACCAGAGACCGTACAAGACTATGTCAGCAATTTAAGGGAAAAAATGCGCTACATACACGCCTTGGTCCGGGAAAATGGGTTACAGTCAAGCGAGAACATGAAAACCAGATATGACCGGAAATCGAACACAAGAGGCTTCGAGGAAGGGTCACTAGTGTGGCTGCATAACCCAACCCGCCGGAAAGGGAAATCTCCAAAGTTGCAGACCAAGTGGGACGGTCCATACAAAGTGGTTACCCGAATGAATGATGTGACTTATAGAATTCAAAAGCAACCAAGAGGGACATTCAAAGTGGTACACATAGACCGTCTGGCGCGTTACCATGGCAGTAACAACGATGCTCGGGACGAGCATCTCTAAGAGGGGAGTAGTGTTACGAGTACAAAAAAAAAGGAGCTTGCGCCATCTAGCGGGGAGCGGAGGAACCACGTTGTGTGCTGTACAAACCACTTTGTTACAAAGACAACGTGAAACATCCAGTCAACACTAGATGGCGCTAGAGGACATATAGGTGAATGAACTCAGGATCGAGTACACGCACGAACATTCTAGAACTGTCTGGGTGTAGGCTCGGCCCGGTATAAAAAGGCCGATTGAGGCCGAGCGGAGTCAGTTCAGTTTGAGCTAACGACGAAGCGACTTCGAAGTGAATACTAGTGATCAAGAAGTGATACCAGCGGAAACCTACGACATTGGCTACGACCTCGGACATTGTTAGTGCTTACTGTGTGTACCTAGTCGATACCTTTGGGTAGAAAGGTCGTATAAACCAAAACACGACTTTTCAGGAGAGCAGAAAAACGATTTTTTTTTTACATAAAAATTCATACCTTTTTTGTTTTTGAAGTTATGAAAAAATGATGTATGAGAAAGGTTCTTACAATTTGCGAATGAAAAAGGTTAAATCATCAAAAACTATCTATCTTCTTTAGTTTTAAAGTTAGCTTGGATTTACGTCTAAGAAAAAATCAATTCTTGGTTAATACACCCCATGAAAATGTACTTAAAAAAACTGTATAGGTCGTATATCCATTTTTGGTAAGCTTATGGTCACATTTACCGTCGTAAAAACCCATAGATGTAGTTTTTTTTTGTTTTAAAAACCATTTATAATCATAGATCAATTATTGAATTCTGACAAATAAACAATCCTGTTACTCCTACATTTAGCAGGAACTTAATTATTATTATTCTAATACCCAATAATGGTCGATTAAATTAAAATAAAACTACCTGAAATACGAAATCAGCATTAATTATTAGGTATATTATGTATAATACCTTCTAATCAACATTTTCTATTATTTATTTTATTTATTTTATTTATTTTCAAATTTAGAAAACTTACAGCTAGTTACAATTATAAAAAAAAAAATGATTAAATTATGGCCAATTACAAGTTTTCACTGTTAGTATTAATAGATATATGAAATAAATTTGAGTTAGTATAAGATCAAAAAACAATATGCAAATAATTCTATAGAACAGCCAAGAACACACCAATTTTGAAATAATCGACTAGCTTTGATGTGCGAAAAAATCGTTACACAACGCTCTTTTTAGTCTTGTCACACTCATGCTAAAGAGATCAATATCGACCCTCCGGCACACCGCATTGAACAAACGACAAGCTCTGATCATGTATGAATTCTGCCTATAGATAGTACGGGTGGCAGGAGTGTACAGAAGGTCATGTTTTCGTAACTGAGCTGATGGTACGCACAGTCCAATTTTGTTCAACAGCTCGGGTACATCCGTCGACCCATTTGCAATTTTAAATAAAAAGGAAATATCCGCTATCATTCTACGCTGTTGCAAAGGGAGTAGATGAAACTTTCGGCATCGACTGAAATAATCCGGCAAATATGTTTTAGAACGATATTGTATAAACCTTAAGAACTTTTTTTGAATGTTTTCTAAACGTGAGATATAGATATTATAATTGGGGTTCCACACCTGAGAAGCATATTCAAGATGACTACGGACAAAAGCGCAATATAAAATTTTGATCGTTTTAATATTTTTAAAATCTTTCGATATTCTAATGATGAATCCTAGTGCCTTATTTGCCTTACTAACTACGTTTGAAACGTGTGCATCAAACAAAAGCTTTGAGTCGAATGTTACTCCAAGATCCCTGATAGTGTTTACTCTAGTTATTGCGATTCCAGATAATGTGTATTGGTAAGTTATTGGGTTGGGCTTGCGTGTAAAAGTACAAACATAGCATTTTGAGATGTTCAGGTCCAGTTTGTTCTTTGTACAGTAAATTCGGAATCGATCCAGATCGCCCTGCAGGGCAATAGTATCCTCGTATGAACATATTTTACATAGTATTTTCATGTCGTCTGCATATAAGAGTATTTTTGACGTACGAAAACAGGATATGACATCGTTTATAAATATATTAAATAACAGAGGTCCCAACAAGGACCCCTGTGGAATTCCTGACGGGATATACGAAGCTCTCGTCGACGAGTAACCATTAAGAACGACAACTTGACTTCTGTTCTCAACATATGATGAAAACCATCTATACAGGTTACCGCATATACCCATCTGTAACAGTTTCTGTCTGAGAATAAGATGATCTATTCTATCAAAACACTTGGTGTAATCTGTGTATATAACGTCTATCTGGAATCGTTGTGACATGTGTTCCGATATAAAATCACTGCAAACTATAAGATTTGATGTGGTAGAGCGACCACCAAGGAAACCGTGTTGATGCTCACCAAAGTTAAGTCTAATAGCCGAATAGAGTTGCCTGTAAATAATTTTTTCGAGTATTTTAGCGAATATACACAGCTTGGAGATAGGTCTATAGTTCTCCACCTCGTCTCTCGGACCTTTTTTATGTATTGGCGTTATATATGCCGATTTCCAAATAGCAGGTACTTCTCCCTCAACGAGAGACCGTTCAAAAAGAATTGTAATAGGAACAGTTAGGCATTTAGCACAGTTATATATGAAAATTGGTGGAATATTGTCGGGCCCTGCAGATTTATTCAGGTCAACCTGTTTTAGTAACTTAAACACTTCGGCTTCTTGTATTTCTATCCAGCCGATACCCGAGTTATTCCCATAATAATTATGAGTCAGCTGGGACTCTTGTAAACCAGCGGTCACGTTAGTATCTTGAGGATCAGAGTGTTGAAAGTTAGAATAGAAATATTCCGAGAACATATTGCATATATCTTCCCCATTTTCAGATGACTGTCCCTTATATTTTAGTACAGAGGGATAAGAATGCGACTGATTTTTGAATTTAATATATCGCCAAAAAGCTTGCGGGTTCTTAGAAATATTCGACTCAATTTTTGACATATATTCGTCAAACATACTTTTTTCTAAGTCCCTGGCACGCTGTCGTAGTGTAATGAAGGAAAGTTGGTCAGATAAGTTACCATATTTTTTAAACTTTTTGTGTGATTTAGCTTTTTCTTTAAGAATCTTCATTAAAGGTTTATTATACCAAGGGGGATATCTACCGACTGCCACAGATGACCTGGTTGGCACGTATGTGTTCTTTAATCTATCAATAATATCGTAGAAAAACACCACGGCTTCGCTAAACGATCTACAATACAACTCGGTGTACCAGTCATAGGTATTAATTTCTTTTTCAATAGCAGTGTAGTCAGCCTTATGATAAATATACTTCCTACCAGAACAAACGGGTAGCTTATGTAGTTGCACAAAATTAACAGATAAGGATATGGCTTTATGGTGTACATCTTCGGGAACCAATGGATCACTGCAGTGATCCACTTCAACTTCACTGTTAGACAGCACCCAGTCTAATATATTACCGCTACTACTACTAAGATGATTATATTGTGACAAATTACAAACTCCGAACGTATCCAACACGCTAATCTGACTTTCACCTTGTATGTTGGTAGGTAATAAGGTATTTTGATCACCCGGCAGCCACATTATATTCGGCTGATTAAAATCTCCTACAATTAAAAATTTGTCCGCGGGGTGTTTGATGACGATGTCCATTAAATTATCAGAAAAATTAACAAGTTGTTCCCTTAGAGAATTGCCTAAATTTTGAGAGCAAATATATACTACACCTATGTGCATTTTGTAGGATACCCTGGGTTTTTTCTGATGTAATGTTAAGGTCACCCATATATCCTCGGCAGATGAGCACCAATCACCCCTGTGTGTTGCAACTAGTTCCCGACGCACAGCAATTAAAACACCCCCTCCCATTGTTTGATTAGTACTTACGTAATTCCGATCGCGTCTCCATACTAAATATCTATCGTCGAACAATTCACTGTTGCCAATACCGTCAATAAGCCAGGTCTCCGTCAAACATACAACATCAAAGTTATTAATGCATACATTTCTAAAGAAAACAGATGTTTTAGTCCGTAGTCCCCGCACGTTCTGATAATAAATGCTAAGAGGAGCCATAATAACACATTGTAAATAGCGTTTGAATATTATAAATAATACACGTTGTAAGGTAAATCAAAAACAAAAGAAATAGTAAATTATAAGAAGTTAACCAAGGTGGCCGAAACGAGCAATTTTGAACATAAATTTGTACTGAATTGAGTTCATAATATAGAATTAGCATATTAGCAATTTTAAAAATAAAAATACGTTGATTTAAGTAAACAGCCATTATTACATACAAGCTAATATAATTTATATGATCATGCAAATAGCGATTATAATTGCTTTGTATAGATGATGTCAATCGGTTGGACCCGAGCGAAGAATGAACAAAGGGCCGGCGAGCAGTAAACATGCACAAAAAACAAGTACCTGTGGTTCTCAACATTTGTAATTTAATTCGATTATAGTCGTTGCCGTAGGGTCGATATGGATTTATCATTAAAAAAACTTCTTCAAGTCTTGTTCCATTTTGATGTGGTGCTTGGGTGAGGTATGGTTTTTCCGAACAAATATTTTACATCCGGTCACCCACACGTATTCGAAGCCTCTTTCCTTTGCAAGTGATTTGGTTTTATTGAGCAATGTTTTATTTTCGATGGTCAGGTGGTCATTGATATATATCCTGCTGCCGTCCTTGCCAAGTCCCAGTATGCTTGCGTTTATAACACCTTTGTATTTTTTCGCCGCAGCTACGAAATTATTTTTGATATAATTGTTATGTATTGAACATATTATGTTTTTATTTCAATAATATTACAACATACCTAAAAGGTTTAACATTTTTAAATTGAAAAAATAATTATAACAACTTAAACTGAAAAGTGATATAAAAAAATCTACTTAGTCATAAAAACACAAAAATTATTCAAACTTCTTCTAAATTAAAGTAATCAGGAATTTTAATCGTTTATAAAATTATATGACTTGATCGTTTTTTAAATTTTTGTACATATTATTTAAATGTAATTCAATAAATTATTGAATTAGGTAACTAAGCATTTGTACTAAGGCTTACTTACGACGTAATTTATTGAATTACAACTAACTTAAAAAATTAAAAAACGATCAAACACTAAACTTATATAGGTAACTAACTTATGTAGGTACTAAAAAGTAACTTATTTATGATATAAATTTCTATTCATAATTAGTTTAAAATAATTTATGAATTGTTACTATAAATTATTTTAATTATTGTTATAAATTATTTTAAAACGAATTATGAATTGACAAACAAATTTTCAAAAAATAAATTTAGGTGACAAAGAATACAATCATTTAACATAGTCTTGTTTTTTCACTAAATAATATTTTGCTAACGAACGAAATGTGAAATTACGTAAATACGAAAAGTTATTATTCTTTTATAATAATAATTTATTGTACAATTCAATTAGCTCTTCCTTGTCTTCTTCGTCGGTTAGCGTAAGAGAGTCAGCCACATTTCCATGGGATAAGTTAAATTAATCAGGGTGGTACCTTTTTGGTATAATTCCATTATCACATAGAAGTTTTAAATCCCTACATTTTACATCTGATATTTGCAATTTGTTTTTAAAAGGTGCAGTTGGGGACATAGTCTTTTCATGCGTGCTTACACCTTGTTCGGGTGATATCGCACGGCTTTTCGATCTTCCTTTACCTCTACCTTCACCTTTTTCTTTATTGCCAGATTTTTTTTAATAATATTACTTTATCAGGTGACGTCTCTTCTTTCCTATTTAATGTATATTAAATAGAATCCAAATGAAATGTATATTTCATTTGGATTCTTTTTCTTCAACGTAATAATTCGGATGTTTCGCATTTTCAGGGTTTTAGATGTTTCATTTGTAAATGTCTCATCAGTTATTTCATTCCAATTGAGAAAATCAGAATACTCCATTACATTAACATTATAAGGCCTAGGGATTTTTTCTCACAGCCTCAATGTATGATGGCCATTGTGTTGGACTCCAGACAGTAATTTTTTTAACTTCACGTTCGATAGTTGCATAAACAGAGTCTACAGACATGTAAGTGTGCCCTGGTAAAGGATAATTTATCTGAATCACTTGTAAATGCGTTGATTTCATTAAGAAGTAATGGATTATACACCAACGGCCTTTGGATATACAACGTCGAATTTAAACTATGTTTAGGTAATGCATTTAACACATTGGGGCGTATAAACCATTTACAATTAACGATTATTTTTACGCCCTAAGTTAATATAAATTATGGTCATTACATCATAACAAAACTACAAAAAAAAAACATTCGGCTTTTACATTGAAAATTTACCTTTTTTACGACGCTATGATCGAAAATTTCTGGGTCGTATTAACCATTTTTGTGCGAATTTCTGCATTTCGTATATACAGATCGATAGAGAAAAAAATCCTGAGAAAAATGGTATATATAACTCAATTTGGCCAAAATGGTTTATACGACCTTTCTACCCAAAGGTATCGTAGTGATTAGTGTTTGTACTTAGTGCGAAGTGTTTGTACCTAGTGCTTGTGTCGGACCTAGTGCTAGTGAATAAAGTCTCTTAAAGAGTCAGAAGGTCTTTCTCTCCAGATCGTTCGAACCCTAACACGTAACAATATATATTCGTATACCTAGTGGGTCGACGCGTATACGAGAGTTTTATGCGCATCAACTTTTCTATCCCAAGCCGAGCAGGACAAAGGCGGGCGCCCGTGCACTCTTAAATAGAATAATGGATGCATATAACAAGAATATTGTAGGCAAATTTAATCACATTGATATCTTTGGAATCACTTTCACAAAATTCAAAAAAATGGTATTATATGAGGTATTAAGTGAATCATAGTAATTAGTTGTCATTGTGTATTTAATTGTATTTAATTTGTAAACTTTGTAGGCTATATGTGTATTTTAAATCTGTATCTATAGTATTGTATTGTATTTGTAGGCTGTATCTATTATATTTTGTGCAAAGATAATTTAGAAAACTTTTGTTAAACTTTTTTTTTTTATTATTTTACTTCTCTGTATTTAATACTTATCTGTGGATAACGCCATTGGTTGTACAATTACTTAGTCTATAAATAGTTTAAGGTACTGTTTCCTAACTTTATTGTGCAATTGTTTGTTATCCTAAATAAATAAAACTAAAAAAATAAAAAATAAAAAATAAATTATTCTTTTTTAAATCTTTTTGCATATGTAAATGCGTCCTCAGCGGGATACCAGCAATTATTAATTAGATTAATAGTCAGTATTAATCTAATTTCTTGTTAAAAGTGCTCCTTTTTTGTAATTTCGTTTATTTTGAGAAGCGTAATTTAAGATTGTTATTCATGTGTCAAAATAAAAGTAAAACGTAGTGGTTATATACTCTTTGTTAAAGTTTTTAATGTTTATAGGACATTTGCTGACGCATGAAACAAAATTAAAAATATTTATATAGTGTATTAAGTTTTAATTCATATTAATTATTTTTATTTTTTGACTAATATTTTTTCTTTTTCTTTTCTCTCGAGTTTGACTTAGTTGTAGAACGCAGTAAGTATGATTCTGTTACTTTTCATTCCAATTTTATTATTAAAGTGAAACTTTTATTTATATTACAATGTATGTAAACATAGATATAATGATGAATGATTATAATTATTATTTTTAAGAGAGAGTTCCTGTCTACTACCTGAAATTTCAGGAATATTTTATGATTTGCCATGCGATTTTTGGTTGTTAGTTTTTAAGAAAAATTATTTCACATTGAATTTGTTTGGAAGAGGTTACCATTTTTTACTTTTTAATATCTCATGCCTAATAGTTTTGTGGCAATATAGTACTTGTATTTGCAAAAACTTTGTTTGATTTCATAAGTTTACGTATAAGTTTGCAGGATTCGAAAAATAATAATGCGGATAATGCTAGCCTATAAAGCAGTTATATGAAAAGGTTTAGTAATTAACCGCTTTTAAGACATGCACAGCTGTATTATAAGTTGTTAGAAAATAATGAAAGAGTGGTTAAGCGACATCTACTTAGCTAAAAGGCGTCTATGTGTAATTAGCCGTTTTATTGTTATGGATAAGATTAATATAAAATTATTCGGTTCTAGGTTTTAAAAACGCAAAAAAATTAAACTGCTTTATAGTTATGTAAATTTTGATAACTTCCTATCTCAATAAAATACTTTTGGAAGTTATCAATAAATCCATAACTATAAAGTAGTTATGAACCTTTAGGCACCATTTTAATTCTGCATACTTGAAACGATCTTTAAAATTTTACAAGGTTATAAAGGATAATGTGGTATAAAGGATAAGGTCGCCATTTTATTGAAATGCGTCGGTCATCGAGCCCAAGAGCTCTACTTCAATATTTAAAAAAAGTCAGAAACCTCTTAATATGAAGAGATTATTGCGGCTTTTGACGAGTATTTTATTCCGAAACAAAACGAGGTCATGGATACATTTAGATTCAACATGCGAGTTCAAGAAGCTGGCGAACAATTCGATTGTTTTTATTCAGATGTTACCAAATTAATAAAGAAATGTAACTATGGAAAATTGGAAAGTAGGATTCTGCGAGATAAAATTGTGATTGGACTACATGAGAAAAAATTGCAACAAAGGCTACTAGAAGTAAAAGATTTAACGCTGGAGAACGCGGTAGACATCTGCAGGTCATCTGATCTATCAGAGCAACATGTAAGGTTGATGTCGAGGCCATCCGTGGTGGTTGATGCGGTGCAGAGCAAGCCAGGCGGTGCAGGTGGTCGAAAGATGCACCTCAACAAGTTAAATACAATAAATCAAGATAAGTATAAAAATAATTTATACAAATGTTTAAAATGTAATACTCAACATGGCCCTAGGTCATTCCCAGCCTATGGCAAAACATGTTCTTACTGTAAAAAACCTAACCACTTCAGTGTAGGGTGTAAATTTAAAAGAAAATTGGTCCAGTCAATGGATATTGACAATATGTCAAATGGTAACAATGAAAATGATTTATGACTAGCTAAAGTGCATTCATTAAACATTAATAAAATTAAAGAGTGGTCAGTAATATTACAAGTACAAAATAAAAAATAAAAAAGTTAAATTTAAGTGTGACACAGGGGCACAGTGTAATGTATTGTCTTTAGGTGATCTGAAAAACATAGTCGATGATGAAAACCCTTATTGGTCTGAGACTAAAATAAAATTAGAAGTTTTTGGAGGCAGCCAGTTGAACCCATTAGGTAAAACAGTATTAAATTTAATGTGTATAGTAAAAATAAAATATTTAAAACAGAGTTTGTAATATTAAAAGAAAATGTAAAACCTATTTTGGGCCTAAGTTCATTAATAGAAATGCAAATGCTTAATAATATTGAGAGCAGCTGTTCCAATGAGGAAATAAACATAAGCTCAAATAAAAACATGTCTGTCTGCACCACGTCAAATAATATTAATAATATTAAGAGCATCATTTCACCTGATGACAAAAATAAAAATATGTTAATAAGCAACAATATTGATTTATTTCAGGGAGTGGGTCAATTTGAGGAAGCCTTGGAGCTGCATATACAAACTGGCACAGTGCCAGTGGTGAAACCACCTCGACGAGTCCCTCAGGCACTAAGATCTCGTTTAGAAGATAAGCTGAGAACTCTTGAAGATCACCAAATCATTAAAAAGGTAGCTCACCCTAAAAACTTTGTTAGTAATTTGGTAATAATAGAAAAAAAAGATAAGTCATTACGAATATGTTTAGTTCCTAAAGACCTTAATAAAGTACTTGTAAGAGAACATTATTTGATACCCACATATGAGGAAATTATTACAAAATTAACAAACATGTCAGTGTTCTCAGTTTTAGACTTATCCGATGGTTTTTATAATATAAAGCTAACTGATCCCTCATCGGATTTGTGCACTTTTAGTACACCTTTCGGAACATATAAGTTTTTAAGATTACCATTTGGAGTATCAGTAGCACCGGAAGTTTTTCAACGCTATAGCGAGAAAGCATTTGGTGACATACCAGGTGTGATAGTTTATTGTGATGATTTGTTAATTGCCTCCAAGTCAGAAGCAGAACATGATGCCATTTTAGCTCAGGTTTTTGAACGTGCTAGAAAATGTAACGTAAAGTTAAATAAAAATAAATTTCAATATAAACTTAAAGAAGTAAAATATTTTGGACATGTGTTCTCTGAAGAAGGCATTAAAATAGACCCAGACAGAATCAAGTCGATAGTAAGTATTAAAGTCCAGAAAATAAAAAAATGCTACAAATTTTCTTAGGAATGGTCAATTATTTGCGCAAATTTGTACCAAATTTAGCTAATATTATATCCCCGTTAAGAGAATTATTAAAAAAAGAAGTAGAGTGGTTATGGACCGAGATCCATGAAACATCATTTATAAATATAAAAAATGTTATCACTAAAGCACCTATATTACAAAGCTTTAACAGTAAATCACCCATAGTTGTTCAATGCGATGCTTCTAAAGATGGCTTAGGAGGCTGTTTACTACAAAATGGTAAACCAATTAGTTTCATATCTAGAAGTTTAACATCAGCAGAACAAAATTTTTCACAAATTGAAAAAGAACTTCTTAGTGTCGTATGGTCAACAAAGAAATTTCATTATTATATTTATGGTCAAAAATGTACTATATTAAATGATCACAAGCCACTTGAATCACTGTTAAAAAAAAGCATCCATGATATTCCTTCACCTAGGTTGCAAAGACTAAAACTAAAATTATTAAAATACGATCTCGAATTTAAATATTTAAAAGGAAAACAAATGTTTATAGCAGATCTATTATCTAGGTCATATTTACCAAGTACTGATTTAGATGAGTCATACATAAATGAAGTTATTCACTGCATAGGGCTTTCACAATACCTATAATGTTCTGAAGAACAAAAGCAACAGTTGATATCTGAAACTAGTAAAGATGAGGAATTATTAAAAATTATAGAGTACAATAGCAACGGTTGGCCAGAAAAAATTAAAAATATACCAGATTATCTACATTATTATTATAAATTCAAGACTGATATCTCGGTAGATGAAGGGATAGTTTTTAAACCACAGAATAATAGTACCCAAAAACTTAAAACTAGAATATATCAAAAAATTACATGAAGGTCATATAGGTATGACAAAAATGAAACAATTAGCAAGAGAGTTATATTATTGGCCGAAAATAGACTGTCACTTAGAAAATTTTGTTAGAGAATGTTTTATATGCCAAACATATCAAAATAATAATATAAAAGAGCCATTGTTACCACATAGTATACCAAAACTTCCATTTTCTAAACTAGGAGTAGATATATTAGACTTTAGGAGAAAAAACTACTTTATCTTATATGACTACTACTCAAAGTGGTTGGATATAAAATTGTTATCAAGTAAGTCTGCTGGTAGTATTATTAATAGTTTAATAGATTCATTTTCAAATTTTGGTGTACCATCAGAAATAATATCTGACCATGTGCCCTTCGACTCAAGAGAATGTAAACTATTCGCATCGGAATGGGGTTTTAAGTTCACTTATTCTAGCCCACAGTATCCCCAGTCTAACGGAATGGCAGAACGTGCTGTACAAATAGCAAATAAAATATTATTTAAATGTTATGATGATAACATTGACTATAGAGTAGCCTTGTTACAGTATAGAAGCAGCCCAGTATCGGGTACACATTTTTCTCCAGCACAATTATTAATGAATAGAAACTTAAAAACTAAACTACCTGTGACAATGCAGTATTTAAAACCTAAAATAAATACTAATGTTGAGTTGGAAATGAGTAAAACACAAAACAGAAATATTAAAAATTATAATTTACCAAGTACAAATAGATCAGAATTTTTAATAGGACAAAATGTTTGGTTCAAAAAAGATGTTAATGGCAAAAAATGGCAACAAGGAAAAATAGTGAGTAAAAATAATTTTAGGTCTTATAATGTAAGTGACACAAATAGTGTTACTTATTGTAGAACTTCATATCATATAAGAGCTTAAAATGATTTGGTGATCCTTCAGAACAAGTCGAGTGAATGGTTACAAGGTTTCCTCATATGAAAATATAGATATAAGTACATATTGTATTATGTAAAAGAAATGTAATAACACAGTCGTATAAAACTATGTAACTAACATTACCTAATTAATAAGGTTGTATGAGTAGAGAAAACATTTAGGGCAGTGCCAATTATAATTAGTTTTTTTTTTCTGTCTGTGTTAATAATATTAATTAGTTATAAGTAAATACCTAAATATAGCTTTGTTGAGTGTAAATACTTCACACTATTGATTGACATATTCATTGTGATCAATAGAAATTGGGAGCTATAATAATATTGTTTTTTTTAACCGACTTCCAAAAAAGGAGGAGGTTCTCAATTCGACTGTATTTTTTTTTATGTATGTTACTTTTGAACTTTTGACTAGGTGGACCGATTTCGATCAATTTTGTTTTAATTGAAAGGAATTGCGTGTCATGTGGTCCCATTTTTTTAAAAATAAGATCTGACAAGTACTTTTAGACTTATATCTAATAATGCGTATTTACTTGACTACTTTTTCGTTGACCTACGTTGTATTATACCGCATAAATTTTTACTCGGTGTACCGATTTTGATGATTATTACTTTAATCGAAAGCTAATACTTGTCTTCTAGTCTTCGTGAAATTAGATCGAGATCTGATTACAACTTTTTGAGTTATCTTTAATAGCGCGTATTTACTTGACTATTTTTTCATCTTATTACGTTGTATTACTTGTCGATGTAATTGAAGTCGGTTTTTTTTTCATTTGCGAGCAAACACAATTATTTTCTCTTGTATTGTAATATAAAATAATTATGTCTGTCATTTATAAAATAAGGTTATATTATTAAAAGTATTATATATATTTTCGTTGTAAAAGGGGAAGAAAAGTTGAATATTTCTTTAAATAAATAGGGTTGTCATTTAGAAAATAATTAGGGCTGTCATGTATACAGTATATAATTTTTTTTATAAAAGGGGAAAGATGTAGCGATAGCGAACGCAGCCTTATATTGATCTCCTGAATGCAGCCAAAAATGTCAATCTCCCTCTCTCAATATAATATATACAGGGTGTCCCGCGATAAAGTGCAACCCCGAATGGGGGTGGAACTAGAGCATAAATTATCGATAAAAAACATAGAAAAAACTTTTTGAAAAAAATATTTTATTTCTTATTGACGAATTAAGTTTTTTATATCTTACGTAGACTCTTTGTACAAAAAATGATGATTTCTTCCAATGTAGTAGGTCGATTACTTTAAAATAAAATAAAATATAACGCCACGTACTTGGCGGTAAGGATAAAATAAAAATTAGCTCGCAAAAAGTGGCATTATGACTTTAACTATGCTTCTTATGAAAAAAAATCCATTTTTTATGACTGTTTTTTTCAATGATCTCTAATTTTCTCAGAATTATGCCCCCAATACCAGGAAATTTTATGATTTATTATTATTTCTTACCATATTGCCATTCAAATAAAAAAAAATTTACGCCTGTATCCCAAAAAACACGTACAAAAATCATCATTTTTTGAACAAAGAGGCTACGTAAGCTATATAAAAATCTTAATTCGTCAATAAAAAAAAAAAAAAAAATTTTTTAAATTTTTTTCTGCTTTTTGTCGATAATATATGATCTAGTTTCACCCTCTTTCGGGGTTGCACTTTATCGCGGGACATCCTGTATATATATGGCCGCGGGCAGACGTGTTACTAATATTAATAGTGTAAATTGTTGTAATTTCATTGTAATAAAATACAGGAAGAAACTTAAATTAGTATTTTATTGAAAAACCACAATAATACAATATCTTGTAAACATTGGTTTGCAGTGTTGTTATTTCGTTACGAATATAAAAATCTACATCACGCCGGGCCACAAGCCCTATTATATAATATACGCGAATCTTATTGGCCTATTGGAGGTAGGAATCTTGCAAGGCGCACGGTCCACGACTGCGTCATCTTTACTAGACTGTCAGGTAAATCGTTATGCCCTATTATGGGCAATTTACCACCAGAACGAATTACACCCACCTTTCCATTTAATCAGTGTGGTGTTGACTACGCTAAACCAATGCTCATATGGAACCGTAAGGATAGGGGCTCTAGGATACTAAAGAGTTACGTATGTTTATTCGTTTGTTTCGTAACTCGCGCGGTGCATTTAGAACTAGTCAGTGACCTGTCTTCAGATTCTTATTTGCTTGCTTTGAAGCGTTTTATATCTAGGCGCGGTAAACCTTATCAGATACTATCCGATAATGGTCGAAACTTTGTCGGAGCTGCTAATGAGTTAAAAATGTTTAAAAAAAATAGTTCAAAGGATATAATTGAATACGCAACTAGTCAAAATATTAAATTCTCCTTTATCCCAGCGTATGCGGCTCATTTTGGTGGATTGTGGGAAAGTGGCGTAAAATCTTGTAAGCATCATTTGTTGCGAGTGGTTGGAATCACACGCCTGACTTTTGAAGAGTATACCACGGTACTTTCACAGGTTGAAGCTACACTGAATTCCCGACCTATTAGTCCCTTGTCTACCAATCCCAATGACTTTCTACCACTAACTCCTGCTCATTTCCTGGTTGGACGTGCCTTGACAGCACCTGCAGCAGAACTACTGGCTGAAGTTCCAGTCCACCGGCTGACACGCTATCAACACCTGGAGCAAATCAGGCAACATTTTTGGAACCGGTGGAGCAGCAGTTTTTTTTTTTTTTTTTTTTTTTCATTTCATCATCAATAACAAACACATAACAATAATAACACTAAGGTTGACTTCTTCTTTTGAGTGCAAATAAGCTCCCGTGCCAGAAGAAGTCACTCTTCCTTAACACACTCATACTTAATAGAAAGTTATAAGACGAAACAAACCAATCTTTACAGAAAATACAAATAAAGAAAAGAAAGAAGTTTTTTAGTAATAACCTGTGTGCGTGTGCGTGTGTGTGTGTGTGTGTGTGTGTGAGTGTGTGTGTGTGTGTGTGTGTGTTTTTTTTTTTTTTTTTTTTTTTTTCTCTTGCGAGTGGAGGAAAAAATCTTTCAAAGACACCGCTGTGAAAGATGATGGTCGGTGATGTGGGATTTCCACCCACTAAAAAAACCCCCTCGCTCTCCAGCCTCTGATCCCCACGGTACCGCCGTTAGGCATTACTTCGCAGGGGAGGAACCAGCTGCCGCTCTTCCTTCTGATACCTAAGATGTTATCTCTCTTTCCTTCTCTCTCTTTCTATGCTACGCAAGTCGATGAGGACTTCTGCAGCAAACGTGCTGATCGCGTTCCAAGCATTCTCTGTTGACAACATTGCCTCCACTACAGTCTCTGGTTGGATTCTCTGGCCGAAGACGCTCTCAAGTTTATCTCGCTGAGGGTTGAACCTCGGACACACAAAGAAAACGTGCTCTGCATCCTCAGTGACTCCCGGGCAAGACGGGCATTCCGGAGAATCATCGTGTTTGAAGCGATGGAGGTAAGCCCGAAAGCAGCCATGTCCCGACAACATCTGTGTAAGGTAGTAGTTGACCTCGCCATGTCTCCGGTTCAGCCAAACGTCGATCCTCGGTATGAGACGGTGCGTCCACCTACCCTTCACTGCGGCATCCCACTGTTGTTGCCATCGTGTTATGCTGTTCCGCCGTTCTTCAGTTCTGAGTTCCTCAGCGCTCAGTGTGGTTGACCTCTTCCGTCGGTATAGGGTTCGTCTTTCCTCCGCTAGAACTTTAAGGGGTAAAATTCCAGAAATGACAAACACTGCTTCCTCAGAAACTGTGCGGAAGGCACTGGCTACTCGTAAGGCACCCCGACGGTACACCGGTCCAGCCTTTCTCCGTGATTCTTGGGTGTCTAGTGCGTCCGCCCAAATGGATATTCCGTATGTGAGCACTGATGTGACCACTGAAGAGTAGCAGTCTCCTACTCTGCTTTGGGCCCCCAATGTTAGGCATCAGCCGTGTCAGGCTAGCCACCACTCTTGATGCTTTGGCACTCACGTGTTCGACTTGTTGCTTAAAGTTGAGTCGGGCATCAAGCATCACTCCCAGATATCGAATATATGGTTGTGATGTGATTTCTTGCTCACCGACTTTCAGCGTTATTGTTTCCACCACTTTTCTGCTGGTAATTAGCACAGCTTCAGTCTTTTGTTTAGCCAGTTGCAGGTTCATTGAATCCATCCACCGGTTAATTTGCTCGAAGGTTTTACCGAACACATGCTTTATTTCATCGAGGTGTTTGGCGACGATCACTACTGCTACGTCATCCGCATAGGCTACGAGTTTGACGCTTCTTGGAAACGGTAGTCTCAGGAGCCCGTCATACATGATGTTCCACAGCAGTGGGCCAAGAACCGAACCTTGCGGCACACCTCCAGTGATATGGTACTCTCTTGGACCGTTCTTCGTGTTGTACCTTAGTACTCTATGCGTGAAGTAGCTTGCTACAATTCGCCGAAGATATCCTGGGACACTTTTTTCTTCGAGGGCTCGCATGATGCAGTCCCAGTTGGCAGAGTTGAAGGCGTTTCTGATGTCTAATGCGGCTACCAGACAATACTTTTTCGTACCACCCTTCCACCTGGTTCCTGCGATTGCCTCCTTGGCCGTGTCAACCACCAGACTGATCGCGTCCAGGGTTGATCGTCCCTTCCGAAACCCATACTGATTGTCCGCAAGGACTGGATCGACAACTGCTTCTATCCTTTGGTGCACTATACGCTCGAATATCTTACCGGCTGTATCTAACATACAAAGTGGACGGTATGATGACGGTTCTTCCGGTGGTTTTCTCCCTTTAGGGAGAAGCACTAGTCGTTGCCGTTTCCACTTCCGAGGAAAAGTCCCCTCCTTGAGGCATGTGTCGTAGACACCCAGAAATAATGCTGGCGCTGCTTTTATGGCTGTTTTTAAAGCAATGTTAGGAATCCCGTCCAGTCCCGGCGCTTTATCATTTCCTACACGATTGCAAGCCTCCATCAGTTCTTTCTCCGTGACTCGTGGAATGTCCCCCAGTTCACCCTGAGCTGTCAAGTACTTAAATTCGTGTTGTTGTGGGAACAGCGCGGTCACGATCTTCTTGAGGAGTTGTGGACACGTAGGTGATGGCATTGGCTGGCTTTTCAGGTGAGTCATGACCACCCTGTACGGTCTTCCCCAGGGATCCCTCTCCACTTCATCGATGAGATCTTTCCAACTTCTTCTTTTACTAACTTTAATAGCCCTGTTCAGTTCCCGTCGCGCTTTTTTGTACTCCACTACTAGCTCTGCAGAGTTAGGTCGTCGACGGTTACGCTGGAATATTCTTCTTTTTCTAAAACACTCCGAACGAAGAACACTAATCTGTTCGTTCCACCAGTGCACCGAAGGTCTTTGATTTTCGCCACATTTCCGAGGCATACTGGCGTCACAAGCCTGGGCAACTCTCTTCATCAGGTCTTTAGTCTTTTCTTCTGCGCATCCAGAGGCGATCGGGGCACTATCCAAGGCTACCATCAATGCACTTGCGTCGAAAGATTTTATTTTCCACCCAATGGCGTTAGGTTGATTACAAGGTCTTCTAGGACTCTGGTCGTTTGATATTTCCCAGAGAATCGCGTTGTGGTCGCTGGCAGTGTAGATATTCATCACCTCCCAGTGTGAGTTTCCTCTGATGAGGCTACTGCTGACGAAAGTGAGGTCCACGATAGAACTTGCGTCTCCTTTAATATAAGTTGGAGTGTCACCACTGTTGAGCAGTGCTACATCCAATGTAGTGAAAGCTTCTAGTAGTGCTTTTCCTCGTGCGTTAGTCTGCTTACTGCTCCAGTCTACTGCCCAGGAGTTGAAATCGCCAGCTATCGCCACTGGGTGATGTTGCTTCGCGTCCTCAATCAGTTTGTCCAGGAAGTTAGTAAATTCAGCAATGGAGAGACTAGGTGGTGCATAGCAGCTGTAAAAGCGAATGCCTTCCACCGATGCTGCCACGAAGCCGTCGTTAGCATTGTTCACACTCTGGAAAGGATGCTTGCCACAGGACCAAATGACAGCTTTATTGGTGCTGTCCGTTTCCCATGGTTGAGTTGTTAGGTGTCTATATGGCTCCGAGATCAGAACAAGGTCTGGATTTAGTTCTCGCACGGTCTGCATAAGCAAATCGTGTGCAGCCTCACAATGGTTGAGATTTAGTTGTAGTATCTTCATAATTGTTTCTTATTTCTCACCTTCTGGAGTGCCTCTTTAAGGACTGGGCATCTGCTGCTACCAGCAATGTGGCCACAATTATCTGTGTTGCCTTTTTCGAGACACAAGGCACAACGGGCATCTTTTTTACAGGTGGCAGCTTTGTGTCCCACTTCTCCGCAGCTGGCGCAGAGATTGGACCTGTCCACGTTGCTCTTACACTTAGCGGCAAGGTGTCCATAGTGCCAGCACTTAAAACACTTTATTGGTCTCTCCACAATTCTTATTCGGCAGTTGACCCAGCCAATTCTTATTTTTCCGTGCTCCCCCAAGACCTTCTTCGCTATTGGCGCAGGAAGTGTCACTGATGCAGTCTGTGTACCGCCATAGGCCTTGCGGAGCGATCTGATGACATCCAGTGTCAGTTCATCATCTTCTGCAGCCGCTTTCTGTAGGGCTTCGAGAACATCTTGTTTAGTTGTAGTGTCATCGAGGTCTCGTATTTCGATTTCCTCTTGCGGTCCCTTGCTTATAACTTCAGCTTCGTTTCCAAGGAGCTTAGCAATAGTTTTTTGCAGCCCGTGACCTTTGTCTGTGCTCTCTTTGGTGAGGATAATCAGCAGATCACCAGTCGCTGTTCTGCGGACTTTATCTACCTTTGAGCGGACTTGCTCATCGGGGACATCTTTCTTGATCCGACTGAGTATATCCGCATACTTTTCTTTTTCTTTAGGCCGAACAATCAGTGCATTGGGCCTCTCCACTGGTTGTCTTGGCTTCTTCTTTTGAGACTTTTTCTTCTCTTTTTTAGATTTGACTGTCTGCCACTCTAATATCTTCTTGTCGGGTGTTTGTGTTGTATCTTCAGCGAGTAGGGTGGGTCCTGTTCCCCTCAATTTCTTCGCGTTTTTGCTCCCCGATTCTGGTGATGTCCGCACTCTTCGTTTAGCTTTGCGTATATCACGTTTTCCTCCAGTGACGGATTCAACATCAGTTTCGAATTCACTGTCTATCTTCGTAGTCGTCTCACTGACGCTCCGTACACTAGGTGTTGGTGTTGTACATGAGACTATTAGCGTCGGTTTAGTTAGAGTCTGGCCTGTGAGTCTGGCATCTTCCAACGTTTTTAGTCTCTTGAAAGCACTGCCAATACTGGCCACCTTGGTTTTAATCTCCTTATGGACGTTTATTTTAGGTTGGACAAACTCTCTGAGCTCGCCAATTAACTTCTCAAGATGGTCCCACGCTTCCGTCCTTTCCATGTCCGCATTTGCGTCTACAGTTGCTTGTTGGGCCTCCTGGCCTCTGTTACTTTTATGATTTTTGTTTTTATTTGTATTAAGACATTTCATTTTGTTCCCACGAGTACCTAGGGAAATAACCGTCCACTCACAGCAGAGCCCCGGTTGCTGGAGTAAGGCCACTAAATACGCCTGGGGTTGGACCCGGTGCCCCAGGGGAACCGTTTGCGACGCCACTTCCCTGGCGCCATGCAGTCCTCGACACGGTATCTTAACGTCTTAACTTGGGGTGTTTTGTCCGCGGGAGCTATTTTATTTCACTCCTACCCTCCGCTCGTACCGAGCTGGCGAGCATTCTCCTATCCGCTGGTGGAGACGCGCCCGGTAGCAGTATCACCTCAGCCCCGGGTGTGTGTGTGTGTGTGTGTGTGTGTGTGTGTCGGTGGGTGTGTGTGTGGGTGGGTGTGTGTGTGTGTGTATTTGTGAATGTGCGTATATGCGTATGTGTGTATGTGTGGTTTATGTGTGTAAAGACTAAGTATTTGGATATCCAAAACTATTTACAAAATATGCTTAAGTAAGAATTCTGTATCTTCATAATTTAGAGTTTTAAGCCACGCAGTTACTTTTGGTTTACATTCGCGCAGAGTTAAAGGGTATATTTGTAGTATATTGTTACATTTATTATACAAATGCGATGCAAGATATTGAAATTGTGATTGAGCAAATCTTGTATGTGTTTGGATTTTCTTAACAACAGTAGTGTTTCTTCGCTTATTTATATTTTCAGGGTTAAATTCTGATTTAGTGTGTTTTTTTATAATTATATGTAACATAAAAAGTCTTCGAATCGAGAGTGTATCAGTTACGTTGTAGAGGTTTTGTGTTGAGAATCTACGTTTTTTGAAATAAGCTACCTTAAGTAGAGCCCTCTGTGCTCTTTCTACCTTAATTAATGTGCTCTTGGCTGCACCTCCCCATACTGTGATACAGTAAATGGAAATAGATTGAGCCAAGGCAGTATAGATTGTATTTATTAATGTTTTTGTTGCAACGTGTCGAAGGATTTTAAATATCCAGATCAGTTTACGTAATCTAGAAGCAACCAGCTCAGTATGAGCATGCCAAGAAAGCCTATAGTCCAACATGACACCCAAATATTTCACAGTGTCTACTTTTTTTATAGAGAGACAGTTACATCCTAGGGATCGCAAGGTGTTAGAGCAATGATGCACCTTAATATCAAAGTTACTTGGTTGCGTTCTACTGTTGAGGGAGAAGGTAACATAATTTATTTTTTGTGTATTGAGTGTGAGCAAATTATTTTTTAGCCACTCCGCAACCACCTCAAGCCCCACCTCTGCGTCAGCCCTGACTAGATCCCATGTTGTATTTGAAAATATCAGCGCAGTGTCGTCTGCATAGGAAAAAACAGAGGCATTTCTTAATTTTAAGTTGCAGAGGTCGTTAATGTAGACTAGGAACAGAGTTTAGGATCCAAGACACTACCCTGTGGTACTCCGTAGTCAATAGCCTCACAGTTACTAATCGAATCCCCGACATTAACCCTCTGAGTTCTGCTGCAGAGGTAGTCCTTTATAAGTTTAAGTGGAGTATCTCTAAAACCTATGTGTTCTAGCTTCTTCACAAGGATAGGAATGCACACGGTGTCAAAGGCCTTTTTTAGGTCGACAAATACACCTAGGCACTTGCGTTTGGTATCCATTGAGTTTACAACTAAAGAAGTCAGAGCTTCTACAATATGTCTCCGAATTGCAAATAAGGACCAAATGGAAAATTTGTAACGACGCGATCGATCGAACGATTCGTCTTCGGTTCGAGATTTGGCGCG
>HG992176.1:0-10000 GCA_905220545.2 Melitaea athalia
TTTGCCCTCTGGGTGCCGACTCCAGGCTTTCGCGGATGATGTACTACTAGTCGCGTCCGCCAGGGATTTAACCACATTACAAAACAACACTGAGCACGCACTTAACGCTATCGTGAGCTGGGGACGAGGGGTCAAGCTCACGTTTAGCCCCAACAAGACGCAAGCCATCGCCTTCAGTGGAAAGGCTAAACGGGCACGCATACACATCGACTCCCATCCACTACACATGCAGGATAGCATTAAACTACTTGGTGTTATCCTTGACGAAAAATTACTCTTCCAGAAACACCTGACACACATCATCACCAAAGCCACACTCATCTTCCAGAAACTGATACTATACTGCAGGCCCACTTGGGGAGCTCATCCCGAAAATATCCGCACGATCTATAACCAAGTCATACAACCCATCATAACGTACGCCGCCGGCATCTGGGGCCATGTCGTCAGAAAGAAGTGTGCTGCCAAAAAGCTACTCGGCCTGCAGCGCGGCTTCGCAATCAGGGCCATCAGGGGCTTCCGAACCATCTCCACCGTCGCTGCGATAGCACTAGCCAGATTCACTCCCATAGACTTGAAAGTCCTTGAGGTCAGAGAAATCGAAACCACCAGACTCGATGGCACAAGCTCATTTCTTCCTGACGACATCGCTCTCGAAAAACAGACTCCCCCCCATAACCTCCTACACCCCGCAGACCGCGTTACTCTTGCACCCCACTACTTTCATAACGAATCGCAAATCGCCGAATTCCTCTCCTCACACCCTCATCCTATATTCTCCATATACACGGACGGTAGTAAATTGGACGATGGCTCGGTCGGCGCCGCTTTTATCTGCTATGACGAAAGAGGTCGATCGGTCATCAAAAAGTTCAAATTGCACTGCAGCTGCTCCGTGTTCCAAGCAGAACTTCTCGCCATACTTGAAGCCGCCAAGTGGGCTTCCCTACATAAACACCCGCACACTCTCATACTCTCTGACTCTAAGGCGGCTATCCAAGCCGCCCAGCACCGAAGCAACACACACCCTCTCGTATCGCTTATACACCACACACTACACACCCACTCACACACCGGCCGCATTGAGCTTGCGTGGGTCAAAAGTCACGTTGGCATAGCCGGCAATGAAGCTGCTGACACGGCGGCTAAGAGCGCGGCACTCCTGCATAAAGCATCGGATTACTCCTCCTTTCCCATAAGCTACACCAAACGCATGGCCAGAGAGATGACCCTTCTCGCATGGCGCAAGAGATACGAAGAAGCACAAGAGGGGCAACATACTCGGAATCTTCTTCCCACACTTGATCACATACACACCCTCTTCCAAAATACACACATCTCCTTTACACTTACACAAACGCTATCAGGACACTCATACAGCAAATCATATCTATACAAATTCCACATCACCGATTCCGACGTCTGTCCCTGCGATGACCAAACGTCACAGACGATCGATCACCTCCTCCGACAGTGCCCTCGCTTCACAGCAGCCCGTTTTAATCACACCCAAGTCTGCGGACACCTCGATATTGACCCGTTCAACTTTGTGGACTTACTTAAACATCAGTCCTGCGTCGACTCTTTCGTCCGTTTGTCGAGCTCGGTCATTAACGCGCTCAAGGAGTATAACTCCACATAATTAATTTATCACATGTACATAATTAATCTTATTCTGTCTTTTACTTTAAATTTATTTTACTATTGTACAATTTCTATATACCTATATGAAAAAAAAAAAAAAAAAAAAAAAAAAAAAAAAAAAAAAAAAAAAAAAAAAAAAAAAAGACTACACAAAAGCGACAAACAACTGCCATGAAAAAAAAAAAAAAAAAAAAAAAAAAAAAAAAAAAAAAAAAAAAAAAAAAAAAAAAGATGTTTCTCAACTTTGCCTGATGTTTAATTATTATTTACTTATTAATCTCAAAGTAATATCAACATTGTAAATTATTTAATTATTAATGTATCTCAGTAAATATCAAAATTGTAAATTATGCCATTATTAATGTATCTCAAACTCATATCAAAATTGTAAATTATGCCATTATTAATGTATCTCAAGTAAATATCAAAATTGTAAATTATTAACTCATTACCAGTAATCATTCATTTATAAAACACATGACTATCATTGCATTTGCTCTTGTCTAATTTATACCATATTTTATTGATGTTTCTCATATTTGCCTGATGTTTTATTAATAGCATCTCAAACTAATATCAATATTGTAAATTATTTAACTATTAATGTATCCTAAGATAATATCAAATTGTAAATTATTAACTCATTACCAGTAATCATTAATTCATAAAACACTTGATTATCATTGCATTTGCTTTTGTCTACTTTTAACCATATTTTACTGATGTTTCTCAAATTTGCCTCATGTTTAATTATTATTAATTATTAATGTATCTCGAGGCAATATCAAAAATTGCTAATTAATCAGTTCTTAACGTGTCTCAAGTAAATATCAAAGATTGTAAATTATTAATTCATTGCCACTAATTATTAATGTATAAAACACTTGTCTATCATTGCATTTGCTCTTGCCTACTCTTTACCATATTCTATTGATGTTTCTCAAACTTGCTCGATTGTTTAATTATTGTTATTGATTGGTCGATAATTAATGTATCTCAAATTCGCCTAATTGCTCAACACTGTAATTTATCTACTCATTACCACTAATTGTTAATGTTTCTCGAATTTGCTTGTTAATTAGACATCAACATCGTAAATTATTAACACCGTACATTCCCCATTACAATTCACACATACTCATCCCATCTCACACACTCCCACATCATTTTCATAATACACATCATCAATTCATTTGGGAACGTGTTCCGGTCATCGCAGTAAATATACTCATTAAGCTGTCCGCCGGAACTCGAGCCCTTCTGGAAGTGGAGAGGGGGACATCTGTATCAAATCGCAGCACCCACCCTCTCCACTCCACTTCATACTTCGCACAACTAAAATATAAAAAAGCACAACTCATTATAAAGAAATATTGTACAAAATCCAAGCGAAACAAATTGCAAACAAAAAAAAAACCTAACCTAACCTAACCTAACCTAACCTAACCTAACCTAACCTAACCTAACCTAACCTAACCTAACCTAACCTAACCTAACCTAACCTAACCTAACCTAACCTAACCTAACCTAACCTAACCAACCTAACCTAACCTAACCTAACCTAACCTAACCTAACCTAACCTAACCTAACCTAACCTACCTAACCTAACCTAACCTAACCTAACCTAACCTAACCTAACCTAACCTAACCTAACCTAACCTAACCTAACCTAACCTAACCTAACCTAACCTAACCTAACCTAACCTAACCTAACCTAACCTAACCTAACCTAACCTAACCTAACCTAACCTAACCTAACCTAACCTAACCTAACCTAACCTAACCTAACCTAACCTAACCTAACCTAACCTAACCTAACCTAACCTAACCTAACCTAACCTAACCTAACCTAACCTAACCTAACCTAACCTAACCTAACCTAACCTAACCTAACCTAACCTAACCTAACCTAACCTAACCTAACCTAACCTAACCTAACCTAACCTAACCTAACCTAACCTAACCTAACCTAACCTAACCTAACCTAACCTAACCTAACCTAACCTAACCTAACCTAACCTAACCTAACCTAACCTAACCTAACCTAACCTAACCTAACCTAACCTAACCTAACCTAACCTAACCTAACCTAACCTAACCTAACCTAACCTAACCTAACCTAACCTAACCTAACCTAACCTAACCTAACCTAACCTAACCTAACCTAACCTAACCTAACCTAACCTAACCTAACCTAACCTAACCTAACCTAACCTAACCTAACCTAACCTAACCTAACCTAACCTAACCTAACCTAACCTAACCTAACCTAACCTAACCTAACCTAACTAACCTAACCTAACCTAACCTAACCTAACCTAACCTAACCTAACCTAACCTAACCTAACCTAACCTAACCTAACCTAACCTAACCTAACCTAACCTAACCTAACCTAACCTAACCTAACCTAACCTAACCTAACCTAACCTAACCTAACCTAACCTAACCTAACCTAACCTAACCTAACCTAACCTAACCTAACCTAACCTAACCTAACCTAACCTAACCTAACCTAACCTAACCTAACCTAACCTAACCTAACCTAACCTAACCTAACCTAACCTAACCTAACCTAACCTAACCTAACCTAACCTAACCTAACCTAACCTAACCTAACCTAACCTAACCTAACCTAACCTAACCTAACCTAACCTAACCTAACCTAACCTAACCTAACTAACCTAACCTAACCTAACCTAACCTAACCTAACCTAACCTAACCTAACCTAACCTAACCTAACCTAACCTAACCTAACCTAACCTAACCTAACCTAACCTAACCTAACCTAACCTAACCTAACCTAACCTAACCTAACCTAACCTAACCTAACCTAACCTAACCTAACCCAGAGACGCCCCGCCCGCCACTTAGAACGGTCGAGTAAAGTGTTTTGTTAAGTCGCTCCCGCAATTTTTAATATTTAAAAATTCATAAATGTGGTTTTTCTTTCACGAAAAACAAAGTACTATACGTCAAAATTTGCGCCTTTGCGCGCTCTAAGTGATGGTGATATTTGTTTGGTGGAAAATTTGTGGAAACTATTTTTAAAATCGAAAAAACTGTGAAAAATTGTGTTTCAAAAACCTTTAAGTGAAAACGCCACGGAAACAAGATCGGCGACGTATAGATATTTTTATATCTTTAGACGAGGCTCTTTGAGCTCTTTAATCTGACACGCGAGTCAGATTTTTCTGGTGAAAACTCGCGAAGTTATTCAAGAAAAACCACCGACCACGTGGCCACGTGGTCTTGGATCCAGTGGCCCGAGGACATCAAATAGCGGCTCATCTGACGCGGCACAACGCGCCCAACTCACCGACACCTTGGACATAATTTTAAGGTCAGGGATTGCAGAGTTATTCAAATTTCAAAATTTTACCAAAATTCAAAAAATTTTAATTCCAAATTAAGATCGACGACACCCCCATATTTTTTGTTTATTTGGTAGGTCTTAATAAGATCTACAAGTGTACAAATTTTCAGAATTTTTCGTTCAGTAGTTTCCGAGAAAAAAATTTTTGAAATTTAAGGGTTGACACGTGGGGGTTGAAAACGGGGTTGAATCGCTCTGCAATCTCTATCAAAAAATTATTTATATGTAAATAAAACAATATTTTTACTTTTTTAAAGAATTTTTTATGTACTTTTTTGTAGTTTTTAAGGTTTTTGAAAAAATTTTTGTGTTTTTTGAATTTTAAAAATCGGGGGTTCAAAATTTTTTGTATATAACATATTAATCGTGTAGAGGATAAAAAGACGAATCCAACGAGCCCAAGCACGGGAGGATTCGTCCATAAATAAAGGATCTTGTAAAAATTACGTGTATCGGCGGCCATATTGGCGGCCATATTTAAAATATTAAATTTGTTATAACTCCCGATCCAAACGTCTTAGAAACTTGCGGTTTTCTTTAGGTTAATTGTTGGGGCGAGCTCTTCATTTTGTGAGGGGTAACGGCTCTATATAGAGTCGACCGACAGATCTCTAAAATTTGACGGGTTTCGGATAGCCCACAAGAAGCCCATTACGGGGAGCCGTCGCTCAGTTCTCTGCGACTAGCGGTTCCCGAGTTATAAATTTTTGAAATTTCGGTTACAGCGGAACCACTTTCGGTCCGCCATTTTGGAAAAATTTAAAATCACGATATCTCGGGAACCGTTCGTCGTAGAGCGACGCGGTTTTCGTTATTGACAAGCCCTCTGGAAGGGCCTTCGATTGCATAGCGACGGGCGACTCTACGTAGAGTCAAAAGACAAAAAGTAGCGTTTTCGCTACTTTTTATAGTTTTAAGTTAGGAAATAGTAAATTTCAAGACCTGGGAACAATTACCAGCATATATTGTAAATAAATCATCACGAGCTACAACTGAGTTGCAGCGCATTATACTAGCAGGAACAGTTCTTCTGTTTTATACACCCCGCTATTGCGGTTTTATTACTGACATTATATTGACATTCAATCGTAACTATACAATTTTGTACTTGACATATACACACGACGCAGCCTCCGAGAAAAATGATTCGGACCCCGCAAAAAGATCAAAAGACGACAAGCCCTTCCTCTAAAACCCCCACCAAAGCCAAGAGCTTATCGCCTCAACCTAGTCTGGAGACGGTGGAAGGGACGACACATGATCAAACATTTACGGTGACGCAGGTTACCCCTTCCACTTCCAAGGCTGAAAAAGCGACTGCGGGAAAAACCCCTGATAGCTCAAAGGAACGGGGGGTGACATGGACCATGTCGCCAGGAAAAACAGAGAGCACAATAAGGGTGAAAAAGGCAAATAAGCTGTTCAAAGAAGCAATGGCACAACTTGCCCTGTCTAAGAACCTAAAGAGGGAAATTAAACAGGTATTCGTTAATAGCCTGAGAGAGCTAAGGAAACTAGTGGAGGAGACAGATTTTGAGCTTATTACCGAGAGGGCTCAGAAGGCGGACGGATCCCCCGCGGTCGCGGCATCGGTGAATACGAGCGCCGCTGTCGCGCCCGCGGTGTCCCCGGACGCCGGACTGAAAGAGAAGCTAGATGAGCACTCACAGCTCCTCCTAGAAAACAACAAAATACTGGCGGCTCTGCAGGAGCATGTAACACGCGTCGGCGAAGCCGTGGAAGCTGTAAGCCTGAAAAGCTACGCCAGCGTGGTCGCAATGAGGCCACAACAGCCGCCAGAACCTGCGGCCCTCCACTCAGTAATTATCTCATCTAAGGACGAGAAAGAAACGAGTGAAGAGGTCCTAGACAGGGTGAGAAAAACTATTGACGCCAAAGAGGGATGGGTGAAAATAGAAAGGGTCCGTAAAGCTAGAAACAGACGGGTCGTCATGGGCTTTGGGTCCACCGAGGAACGTAACAAGGCAAAAAATAGGCTGACTAAGGAGGGAACGGGCCTCGTCGTCGAGGAAGCCAAAAATCGGGACCCTCTTCTGGTCCTCCGAGGCGTATTGACTATACATACCGACGATGACATCATCAAGGCCCTGAGGAATCAGAACCGGGACCTGTTTGGCGGCCTCGCCAGCGGGGACGACCGTCTCCAAGTTAAGTACCGTAGAAGGGCGAGAAATCCGCACGTGGTCAACGTCGTACTTAGTACGTCGCCCGCTCTCTGGAGGAGAATTACCGACAAGGGCTATGTCCATATCGACCTTATGTCAGTGAGAGCGGAGGACCAGTCGCCGTTAGTGCAGTGCACAAGGTGTCTGGGATATGGCCACGGGCGGAGATTTTGTAAAGACCCGGCTGACCTGTGCAGCCACTGCGGCGGTCCGCACCTGAGGTCGGAGTGCCCGGACGAGCGGTTGAGGTCCCCACCCTCCTGCCGGAACTGTCGCAAGGCTAAGCTCGAGAATCATGAGCACAACGCCTTTAGCAGCGACTGTCCCGTCAGGAAAAGGTGGGACGACCTCGCCCGCTCGACCGTAGCATACTGCTAAGGGCGCGTCGGTGGCCGCAGCGGCACAAAAAATCCTCCAAGTGAACCTCCAGCGCTGCAAGCAGGCATACTCCGAGTTGCTGATCGAAGCCTCTAGCCTCGGAGCGCGGGTTGCTTTGGTGCAAGAGCCATACGTCGGCGGAGAGGGTCGAGTGACGGGTAGGAATGGGATCAGGGTCTTCCAGCCTGCGGACCAAGGAAATGGGACTGTCAAGTCCGCGATCATAATTTTTGGCGCGGACTTTTACGTGAAACAGTACCCAGAACTCACCACGAACAACATCACAGTGGTGGGGATCCAGGTTCGCGGCAGGGAAATTACCCTGGTTTCATTCTACTTCGAGCCCAACCAGCCGATGGACTCGTACCTGGCACACCTGCGCCGGGTGCAGCGCGAGACGGGAGCTCGGAGTATGATTGTTGGAGGCGACGCAAATGCCAAATGTGTCTGGTGGGGTAGTCCCGTCACGGATCGCCGCGGCGAAGATCTGTACGGGACCTTGGAGGATCTCGGCCTGTCTCTCCTTAACCAAGGGGAAACCCCGACTTATGACGCCATCAGGGGCGGCGTAGGTTACAGCAGTTATATTGATATAACTGCTGTATCTCTTGACCTCCTTGGCCTGGTGGACGACTGGCGCGTGCGCGATGACCTGACTTGCTCGGATCACAACGGCATATCCTTCCTCATAAAGTCCAAGTGCATAAACAAAAACAACATTCGGCATACGACTCGGAAATTTTACACAAAAAAGGCAAATTGGGCCCGGTTTACTGACAAACTGGGCCAAATTTTTGACCTTAATAACCTAAAAATAGACAAAATTCAAAATTTAAACACTAAACTGGAACTAGACAACCTAGTTTCCAGTTTAAACAATTATATGGATGAAGCATGCACTTGGGCTATTCCACCCATAAAGAGGAAGGACGTGTTAGCTATGCCGTGGTGGAACGAGGAGTTGGCAGCGCTAAAGCGCGAGGTGGTCACCAGGAGAAGGAGGATCAGGTGTGCCGCACCGATTAGGCGGGATAAGGTCATCGGCGAGTACCTGGAAGTCAAGGAGAGATACCGGACCGAGATTAAAAACGCGCAGACGCGCAGCTGGGTCTCCTTCTGCGAGAGACAGGATGGGGAGAGTGTATGGGGGGGGCATATACAGGGTACTCGGTAGGACCACCAGGAGAGACGAAGATCCACCGCTGGTGGTAAACGGTATGGGGCTAGATGCGAGGGGCTCGGCCCGACTCTTGGCTGAGACCTTCTACCCGGAGGACTCTGAAGAGGATGACTCCGAGGAGCACCGCCGGGTGAGGGTCTTGGCCGAGCGGGTCGACATCGAGACTTCTTCGGACCAAGGCGACCCTCCCTTCACACATCTCGAGTTGAAGTTGGCCAGCCGGTCCTTTGACCCGAAGAAGGCCCCAGGTGCGGACGGTTTCACTGCCGATATATGTCTGCACGCGATCCAATTGGACCCGAACCTCTTCCTGTGCATCTTCAACAAGTGCCTTGAGCTCCACTATTTTCCTAGGCCCTGGAAGGAGGCCACGGTGATCTTCCTCCGAAAGCCGGGGAAGGATACGTACACAACACCTAAATCGTATCGCCCAATTGGGCTCCTTCCGGTGCTTGGGAAAATCCTGGAGAAGATGCTTGTCGCCAGGCTACAGCACCACCTCGTGCCCAAGATTAGTACTCGCCAGTTTGGCTTTATGCCCCAGCGAAGTACAGAGGACGCCCTCTATACCCTGGTGAAACACATCAGACACAATCTGGAGAGGAGGAGGATTGTTGTTCTGGTTTCGCTGGATATAGAGGGCGCCTTCGACAACGCTTGGTGGCCCAGGATTAGAGTCAGACTGGCTGAGGAAAAGTGCCCCGATAACATCAGGCGGCTCTTGGGCAGTTACCTGGGTGAAAGGCGAGCCAGAGTGAGGTACCTGGGGGAGGAGCACATAAGAGACACCGGGAAGGGCTGCGTGCAGGGGTCTATCGGTGGGCCGATATTGTGGAATTTGCTCCTAGATCCACTGCTTCAGGAAATGGAGGCCAAAGGCGACTACGCGCAGGCCTTCGCCGACGATGTGGTGTTGGTGTTTGAGGGTGAGACGGCCCTCGAGATCGAACGGCGGGCCAATGCCGCCCTCGAACGTGTGAGAGCGTGGGGTCAGTCTAATAAGCTTCGGTTTGCGCCTCACAAGACCAACGCTATGGTTGTGACGCGCAAACTGAAGTATGACACCCCACGTCTTCACATGGGCGGGGTCGACATTGTCTTGACGAAAGAAATCAAGCTGCTGGGGGTCGTCATAGACCAAAAACTCACCTTTAACACCCACGTCGCGAACGTCTGTAAGCGCGCGGTCGCCTTCTACCACCAGCTGGCCCGAGCAGCTAGGGCCAGCTGGGGTCT